>CAXAMN010028195.1:147836-183055 GCA_963970005.1 Durusdinium trenchii | reverse complement strand
CACTTTCCATGCCAAACGCTCCCTCTGAATCCCTAGAAAAAAAACTGGTCTCTCATTTCTTGCGCCAATCTTAGCCCCGAACACGCGCCGCCAACCGTTTTCTTCCGTTTTTCTCGCGCATCCAGTTTGTTTCCATTGGTCTCGCTCATCTTGGCTGCGAACACCTGACCCCGCCACGGCTTTACCCAATCTAATTCTGCTCCAAAACGAGCCTCCTCTGGTTGCACTTTCCATGCCAAACGCTCCCTCTGAATCCCTAGAAAAAAACTGTTCTCTCATTTCTTGCGCCAATCTTAGCCCCGAACACGTTTTCCATTGGTCTCGCTCTTCTTGGCCCCGAAGACCTGACCCCGCCACGGCTTTTCCCAATCTAATTCTGGTCGAAAACGAGCTTCCCCTGGTTGCACTTACTAGTAGTAACAAGAAGCTACTAGGAACAAGTGCATCGCTACGAGGCGCTGCCGGGGAGGGTTTGAGGGGGCGGACTTCTCTCATACCTGCAGCATGTGTCTGACCCCTAAGTGACGGTACTCCCTTGCGCGCTCCCCCTTCTTCGACCGGGGTCGGCGGATTCTGGTCCAAAACGAGCCTCCCCTGGACACTTTCGCTCCCAAACGCTGCCTCTGAATCCCTGAGAAAAAAAGAAGTTTTCTTTTCTTCCATTTTTCTCGCGCATCCTGGCCCCGAACACCTGGTGCCGCCACAGCTTTTCCCCATCTAATTCTGGCCCAAAACGAGCCTCCCCTGGTTGCACTTTCGCTCCCAAACGCTGCCTCTGAATCCCTAGAAAAAAAAGACGTTTTCTTCCATTTTTCTCGCGCATCCTGGCCCCGAACATGTGGTGCCGCCAGCTTTTCCCCAGCTAATTCTGGTCCAAAACGAGCCTCCCCTGGTTGCACTTTCGCTCCCAAACGCTGCCTCTGAATCCCTAGAAAAAAAGACGTTTTCTTCCATTTTTCTCGCGCATCCTGGCCCCGAAGGTCCAAAACGAGCCTCTTATGGTCGCACTTTCGATCCCTCTACCCCCAAGCCCCCAAACAGCTACCCGTAATCCCTGGCGCGCTCCCCCTTGCAACGGCGGGGTCGGCGGATATAATATGATATATATATATATGGAAGACCAAGATAGATTATTAGTGCGGTTCAGAGGCTGTACCTTAGATTCTCAGATTATACTACTTGTGGCTACCAACAAAAGCATTTGGAAGGTTGGATGTCGCATGAAGTTGGATGTCTCCCTTTGCTATTTTGTTGTGCGGTTTCCGGGCTCTTTAGACTTACACTAGTTCGATGAGCTCAGGACTTGGCAAAGATGATGTCGCAGGGGGAGGACGGTGGCTATTTGTCCGCAGAGGACGTCCAAAGCGTTCAAGTGTTCTTTGTAAAGTGCCAGGACTTCTGTCATTTTGATGCCAATGGCGCTCGCCTTCGATCTATCATTGAAGCCAATTTGCCTTGGACACTCCAATTTGACACCTTTCACGTGGCAAGCCCTGCCGAGAATGTGAAGACTAAGCCGAAGCTCAAGAGTTGGAAGGCTGCCATTGTGGGCGCACATCCTTCATTGTGTGCTGACATCGCCCATGCTGTGGATCGAGCCTTGGGGGGACAAAGTGAACATCAATATTTTGGCCTTAGCTGCCCTGGGCACCACTCTGCTTCTCATCACTGTACTTTTCGTTGTGAGGTGTGCCGTCCTGAGTTTCAGACTCACAAGACTTCACACTGTAAGACTGTGTACACAAGAAAATGTTATAATTGGGTTTTATATGTGTCTACCCCCGACACTTTGTTGTCCTTTCTTTACTACTAACTCGGGTGTCTTGAGGCTTGGCCAATGCTCCAATGATGCAATGTTCGACCGGATTCTGGGGCAAATGCTGAATTGGGGAGAGTTCACAGAAAGACCCTTTGACCCTAAAGTGCCTTGGTGCCCCAAGCGGTGCCCCCAACATGCTACACACAGTGCTACACACTTTTCATGTGTGTTTCATCTATCTCAGTCTCATTTCAAGAGTTCCATGATGTTCCATGCCAATTTGTTCAGTAATTAACCAATTTGATCATCAGGTTCTCCTGAACGAGTTGCGCAAGATTGTTTCGTCCAGCAAGTTTCTATCCTCGGCCGACTTGCAGATTTGCACAGGGCCATATGTTCTATGTCATATGATGCAGTTGATCCTTGACGTGCCACTGTTGGTGTATTTGGGTGGAGTCCTCAGTCCATGCAGTGCGGGCCAGGCGGCCAGTGCAAAATCCATAGTCCCTGAAGATCTGAAGAGGCTATCAGACCTTCTAGCTGGAGGGTACAGATGCATATACTATCTTTTTATGACTACAAACAGCCCAAGAGTGGAAGAGTGGGACAAGTATGGGTTGTTTAAGTGCCACCAATTTGGTGCTTGAGGCTTAACCCTGACCTATTTGGCAGCGGAAAACGTGGAAGAATTGCTGCTCTCTGCAAGATCCATTGCATCAGACTTCACGAACTTGGCAGGCAACAAGTCGGCATTCTGATAGTATCCTACTTTGAATCAAAGTCGCTGGCAGGTGCAGTGGGTCCTCGACGTAGAGCGCTTGTGACCAGATTTAAAGGTTTGGCAGTGCATGGCATTGATGAATCCAGGTGCACAGCGGCAACAGCCCCGAAAGCACTACTGCATTCACACTTAAGGTCGTCACTGACCTGATCCGAGCAGCCCAGTTCCACCATGCAACTGGAGTATGGGTCCCCGCTCTTCCTCCATTGTCGTTCTATCATGCAGATCCAGCTCAAGGAGGCTGCAGTGGTTTGCGGTAGGCAATTTGGATTTGGCTTACAGTGAAATGTTCACAGCAGAGATGCGACAAGATGATGTGTTGTTTCATTTTGGAGTGTGCTTGAAGATCACGAATGAAGCATCAACGCTTATTGGATCATTGCTTATGGTTCTAGAGGAGATGTTTAAGGGCCTTTGTGCTTTTATTGCATGCAAGGCAGTTTTGCCACTGTTGCATGAAGGGCGGCATGCCATCATGCCATGATCCTTTGCTGGACTTTGCTTTCCCTGCTGCTCCTAAAGACTCAAAGACTGTCATATGTTCAGCTAGCCTGCCTTCATCTCTTGGCGTCCTGAGACATGCACCTCCACACTAAACGAGCAAGTGAGAAGCTTGGATTCAACTCAAAGCACATGCGCCGAGCCTCAATTTCTCTCCCACGATATGTGTGTGTGTGTGCACGTTTGGCAAGCGGAGGATTGCGTCAAAGATTTACGGATTACATATGATTACATGGATTGCGGGTAGGTTACAGTATGGTTGTTTTTCGCAATTCCCAGTGTGCCCATGTGAACACAAAAGGACCCCCTTCGAATCACTCAAGGAGTAAACGTCATAATTGGAAGTGAAGTGCTCCATTTTGGCATTGAAGCCGTTAATGCCTTACCTCACCCCATTTGAGACTAAGATAATTCACTTAACTACTGTACTAGGCACGTGAGCGATATCATGTTTTTTTTTGCTTAGTGTGTCAGTGTGCACAGTTGCACAAGCAACATCAAGCAACATGTATGCAAGCAAGACCTTCACTGTGAGTACAGCCTGATGTTGCCCTGCAAAAACCACAAACCCTGCATCTTCACAGTGCACCTAATGTTGGTGGGGTGGTGGTGTTGCTGATGGTGTTGGCGGTGGTGGAGATCAGGAGAACAGCAAGCAATGGTTCATGCACAAAATGTCCGCCGCTCCCAATGTCCTGTTCCTTTTTCTGACCGACTGACGCCCCAGACAAAGACGCCTTATGCTGAAAGATGTAGCATGCTGTAGCAATGTAGATCAGCTAGAATATCTCAAAATATTCAAGGAAAGAATGAAGCCCAAAGAGAGGCAAACAGGCAGGGTGATAGCATTCAAACCAACACCAAGACCTAAGAGAGGCAAGACATTGATGATCAATTGCCTGAAGCCCACCCAGAAACCCTCAAAGTCCACACATGACATACAGTCCTATGAGAAAAAGTTTGAAGCAGCGTTGCTACAAAACGGATCAAAACTGCATGACTTAGACGCTGGAGTCGCCTTAGCTCATCTCGAAAAGATGCAGATGCTGCCACTTGAAGCTCAAAATTATTTGATTGACAATTGGCAACACCAGATGCGCATATTTCACTGATCAAGCCATATCAAGCCTTTGCAGAAACCAACAAAAAGGGCTCCGGTTGGGAACAGTGTCTCCGGACAAAAGAGGACGCCACCATCGTGCCAAAAGAGTTGAAGCAATCGCACTTCGACCTGAACTTTGGCGCTCGGTACCCAGAGAAAGGGCAGCTCTAAGACTTATCGCTTGGTCCGGCCTCTAAGACATGCTAAAAGAGACTGGTAAGTGCCTAAGGCTTGGGAGTCAACTACCCCTCGCGAGAAACAATCATACATCTTGGAGACTTGAGATCGATGCCTATTTGTGCCAAGGCCGCGCTGCGTTTGGTCCTGGACTTCGTGGATTGCTGCGGCACTTCTGTAATTCCAACACGGGTGTTGTACTTTGGCGTGCTTTCATTGCACACATTTTGACTTGTATCGCGCCTGGCGGCAGAGGCATTTCAAACTCATTTCTTGCCGCTCAGAAGCTTGTCTGCAATGGAGGATATGGAGGTCTAATGTGATACTCTGTGTCATGTTCAAAGCTGCAGTTTGTGGTGCATTGTACGTGGGGGTTAGGAAGAATACTTTCGTATGATGCTGCTATCCTTGTCCCATGGGACAATGATGTCATTGGCTGAGTGCAAGACAAATGTGCATGCATTGACGAACAACAATGGAGTACAAGAGCACAGCTGCACAGATGTATGCCATGGTGTAGTTTGCGTTGGCATTCCTTTCTAGTTACTAGTTCTTTCTCACTCTCCCTCTCACTCTCACTATATGCCTCTCAGCTCTGTCTTGACTGTTTCCTTCGACAATGCAATTGTCAACTTGTCAGGTCATGTCGTTTTACGAGCTCTATCATGCCGCCTTCTACTCAGTTGGAGAAGTTGATTTTCGTGGTCGCGTTTGCAATCTAGTAGTCTAGCACAACCCTTTGGGGGGATATAACATGACCGTAATATCGTCAGAGACACGATCGTCACAGCCATGACCTGTTCAAGGCCATGCCACTGCTGATGCCGAGTGAAATGCTTATGAGCAAATGGCTTCCAGCAGTACGTTGGGGATCTCTTGAGTTTGATCGAGATCGCGGCACAGGTTCAGCAAAGCGTCCAGCATGTTTGATGCGTTTAGGCAAAAGCCCAGCCTGCTTCGTTCCATGGATGAACCAATCAACCTTGCAAAGTGCGATGGACGGTGGCGCAGCCAGCTGGATTGGAGCAACAGACTATTATCGCTTTCCACATATACTGCACTTCCATTCGGTTGCATCTCTGGTTGGAAAGTTACAAGGGCCTTTGGCAGCTACAAGGTCTGGGATGAGAAAAGCAAGCCAGGAAATTCGCTCTCAAACCTTGTCACTTCATAGAAGGCTACTTGGACACTTGCTGGGATTTGGAGACTCTGAGAGGTTTCCACGCCTGGCTCTCAGCAGCTGTAGCAAACTGTGTAGTAGAGTTTGTGGATGTTTGTAGTAGATGCTGTGGGTCCAGCGTACGCTTGTTGCTGCAGGCTTCATGCCTACACAAGCACCCAACCACTGGAATCAGCTGCCACTGGGTGGCACCTGCAAGCTTGGCTTTATCGCTCAAGCTGACTTCCCACAGGCGAGTCCTCTTTCCACATTTTACCATTCAAAGTATTTGCAGGTTCAAAACCAAATCCTGGTGTGATTGTGAGCAACTTGCATTGATGTGATTTTATGTTTGCAGATCGAGCCACATTCCTCACCTTTTCTCGGACTCCGTCAATGCTTGCGATTGTGCGATGAAACTGCTGGATGCGAAGTGGCAGCCGCTCATCTTGGCTCAGATACGTAGCTTCTGGCAAACGTTACTCCTTGCCGTGCTCCTTTTGTTTGTTGTCAGTGTTTGTCCCCAAAGAAGTTTGATATTGACAAACAATGCAAGACTTAGAGATACTTAGAGTATGTGCATATGCTATGTAGTTATATAAATATATTATATATATATATACAATGTAGATATATTATATATTTACATAGATATATGATATACACTATGTTTCTTATAGATATATTTATACAAATACAGTATGTTGAGACGCATGTGTACATGATTTTCTTGTTTTCGATAGCAAGTTGTTGGAGCTTCAGATACAAGCTGAGCAGGTCTTCAATGGCCTAACCTGCATGGTCTATGACGAATTCTGCAATGCAACAGACCTCCGTCGTGAAGGCAAGTTTGGCAGTTTGGCCACATGGTCATGTCCAAGGTTTCGCAAGCAACTCATAGTTCTTTGTAAGAGCCTGATGGTTTTGGTTTTGGGGTCTCAAGGTATTTCGGGTGTCCAACGCAGGAGATCGCAATGGCTATGTAGCTTGGAAGCGTGATTGAATGTCAAGAAGATCTTAGAGGTCTTGGCTCGTGATGCTCATGCTTCATGCTTGCCGACATGCCCGTGCTGGTGGCCAACATGCTTTCCGGGTGAAGAAATTCATCTCGACAGTGGCAGTGTGGTGGTAAGGGTCAAGGCGCTCAAGCATCACCTCGACGCAAAACGGCATTGGCATTCCACTTGGAATGTAATCGATGAAGGGCAATATCCCTGATGACTGTCCAATCAAAGAATAATTGCGATATTCAACTCATTCAATCAAATAATCAAAAAATATATTAATTAGATCAATAAATTACACCACCGTCGGCCCCGAACAGTTGACCGCCATATATTTGCATCTCCAAAAATTGCCATTGGAAGGTATTGCTTTTGCCAGAAGGCGGACGCAATAGCCCAGACTGGGAGACGAATATAAATTGCGATTGAGGGTTTGCCAGCAGGCGGACACTGGGAGAAAAATGTCAAGTTTGCTACTAAGCCAGCACTTGCCAGAAGGCGGGCACACTGGCCAGACTGGGAAACGAATGTACTGGTAAAGTCATAGTGTACCCCGCTGGAACTGGAACTTGAACTGGAACTGGACCCCCCCCGGGGAAAAAAAGACATCGACGCTAAACTGACGTTGGCAATCATGTCCAGACCCGGGCCCCGAACTGGAATTGGAAGTGGAACTGGAACTGCATCGACGCTAAACTGACATTGGTAATCAAGTCCAAACTCGGACCCAGAACTGGAAGTGGAACTGGAACTCGAACTCCCCCCCGCGAAAAAAAATCGACATTAAACTGACGTCGCCAATCACTTCCAGACTCAGACCCAGAACCGGAAGTGGAATTGGAACTGGAACCCCCCTCTCCCCAGTCTGTTTCCTGTGTTGGACGACGTGGAACTGGAACTGGAACTGGAACTGGAACTGGAACTCCCCTCCCCCCCTCCCCAGTCCACAAGTTGGACTCACTGGCCAAGATTGTAAGAAAGGAGGAAGCTCAAGAATGGCGTAGTTGCTAGTTGCTAGAAGGCGGACTGTAATAGCCCAGCGTAGGAAATTATGTGAAGCATTGCTACCAAGGAGCTGCTAGTCAAAACTAGTCGGAGATAAATGTAAAGAATTGCAACCGAGGAGTTGTTAGGACGTTACTAGAAGGCAGGCAATGTAAAGATTTGCTACTATAAGGAGTTGCTAGTAGGCGGACACATAAGGCTGGGAGATACATGTAGAGAATTGTCTAAATTGGCGGTAGATAAATATATAGAATTATTATTAATGAATATTACGAAAGGCAGCCTTCGTAGAAGGCGCTAGTTGAGGTGTGTTTGGCGAACGTAATGAATAGTTTGGGGGGGTGGCCCGCAAAAGATACACGTAAATTCGGTATATGTTGGGGGAGGAGGGGATGGATGGAAGGTTTTTTGAGGTGATTTTTGAGGGGTGGTAACGCAAGAAATGTAATTTGTATTATTTATAGCATTTAAATGGTAAGGTGTAGTTGGTACCTTGCTAGGTATAGATACTTAGGATAGTTATAGTGTAGTTACTAGGTATAATATTTTTAATTCCTTTTCTATTAACGGCTCGATAATCTTTAGATACGCATAATAATCCGCAGCTTTGAAATTTTATGCGCGCGATACCTGGAAACAGAATGATAGTTACCTTGGATTCGTATAAATATTATGTTGTTATATTTTTTACATACCTATATAAGTGTGTAAAGATTATCGAGCGATTAACGGAAAGGAAATTGGAAATATTATATTTGACAATTGAATTGTAATTACCCTGGGCATTTATATTTGGTAAGGCGCTAGTTTTGGGGGGGTGGTCTGAAAAAGCACATTCGAAAGTAGGTGGTGTGTAGGGGTGCACGGAAGGAAGGTTTTGGAGTTGTTTTTTGTAATTTTAAGAAATGTAATTGTCTTCGGTTGGTTGTAGTGCTATATACTTGGCAATTGAATTGTAGCTACCCTGGGTATACCTGAAAATTGTTTTGTAGCTGCTTTGGGTCCGCGCACGCATCTAAATCACGGGTAGCTGGAAGCCAGAATGACGCGCGCGCGGACCTAGAGTAGGGAAATTGAAGTGGGATATCTGGAAATAGAATTGTAGTTATCGTGGGTCCGAAAAAATGCTATGTTGTTATACCTCTTACACACCTATATAAGATTAATGCAAGAATGAGATTTTAAAGCTGAGGATTGCTGTGCGTGTGTAAAGGGTTATCGAGCGATTGACGGAAAATACTATATTTGGTAATTGAATTGTAGTTACCCTGGGTATTTATACCTGCGCCAGCTGAGTAAGAAGGGGGGGGTTCGGGGGGTAACCTGAGAAAGCACACTCGAAAGTAAAAACGCTGGCTTTCGTTTTGCAGCTTCTCAGGTTTGGAAGGTGGATGCGATAATTAGCCGAGAGGGGGGAGGTATATATTTGGAATCTTGATTAAATTTGTTGGAAGATTGATAAAATACGATTAGAAGATTAATTCACTTCCTATTTATAGTTCGAATCGATTTTTTTACGAAAATGAATGTTTTAGTAATGTATTGAATTTATTTTGCGAAGTAATTATGATTTGTTTCGAATTGAGTAATTAGGATTTTAGTTTAGTCTTTATTTGATTCTTTTGAATTGATTGTTTAAAATATTTTTATTGTTTTGAATCGTGTCTTTTTGAAATTGCTTATATTTATGGGAATTATTTGGTTTATAAATATAACGGTAATATTAATTATATATTGAATATATGTATATACGTATATATTATAATTTTTATATATTTTGTGATTATGTATATTTTAATTATGTTGTATTTGGCTTAATGATTTCGTGTTTTATGGCAAGTTGCTCGAAGAACATAGTTTGTTATGTAGCGATTCGCGAGGTTTGGCGTAAGTATCCCTTTTTTGTGTAGGCGGGATTTAGTTTGCGCCGTTATGGGCGCCGGGGCGGCGTTGGAAATGCTCGCCGGCTTAGCGGGTCTTAATGCGTTTGAGATTAACGTTATTGAGCGTGGCGGTTGGAATAGGATTCGGTTGGTTACGTTGGCTGACCGCCCCGGCGATGTGCTTAGAAGAAATCGTACCTAGCGTGGAGGACTTGGTGGGTCGCTTTTCGATGAGGGCATCGATGATCTATGTGGTCGATGCCAAGAAAGGTTCTTAGGTCTTGTTGGATGCATAGGTGGTTTATTAACGAGAAGTTCGAAGGCGGAATTATGAGGAGAACGTGAATATTGAGATGCGAGTAAAGGTGGACTTGGTCTACCCGTCTAGGACAAAAGTTGCATCTAGCAGCGGACGATTTTTTTCTGAGGGAGCTGGTAGAACGGGATGAATATAATCGTTGGGTGAAGGAGATCAAGGACCTCGTCAAAGCGGCCCGCTTGCCGGTCGCAATACGGTCGGGCGAGGAAGCTCTCATGATCCGGGTGGCCAAAGGCCGGAAACTAAATATATTGAGAAAGCACGTGAAAACGTGGCAAAAGGTGGCGGGCTGGTTGAAGGCCACCTTTGGTTGCGCGTGGCCGGACTCGGCCGAACTGTTCGCGGAATTCCTCGAGACGATGGTGGAAGAACCCTGTGCCAGAAACTTTCCGGAGTCTGCATACAAGATGCTCATGTTTCTGGAATACATAGGAGAAGTACCTGAGGAACAACAATTCAGCCGGTCGCCTGCCATCAAGAATGCCCTGGAGGAGTCAGCATTGAGGTTGCAGTCGGTCGAACTCAAGCCGGCGAAGAAGGCCCTGCTGATTCCGGTAGCCATCGTTGTGGCATGGGAAGCCTGGGTTTGCAATGACGAGGCCTCCAATTACAGTCGGGCCTATGCCTGGTTTCGGCTGATCAAGTTCGGGACAGGCATGAGGTTCGATGACACGAAAGGCACGCCCAACAGGACGATGGAACTTTGTGAATGGGGTTTGAAGGGCGTGATACACAGGTCGAAGACCTCGGGGCCCGGCAAGCGCATCGTGCTCCTGCCCTTCTACCTCGGCAAGGAGGCGTGGATCTGCCATGAAAATTGGTTGGCAGTCGGATGGAGGTTCTGGAATTCGATGGGCATGGAGGCAGGGATGTTGATGAGGGACTTCATGTTTCCATGGCCGAATAGGGACAGGAGCTGCTTTATCCGGAAGGTCGTGGACTACCCGGTGGCCTCAACAATGTCCCAGGCGCTGTTCGGCGAGATCATGGTGGGTCGGGGCAACGACAGAGGTCCCGTCCTCCTGCCTGGTTTGGGTGTGCTTTGGTCGGAGCATAGCGAGAAGGGCCACCATCCGGACATGGGCTCAGGCAGCTCGCATCCCTGAGGATGTGAGAAAAATGATCGGTCGCTGGAAGCCATCGGCCGATGAGGGCTATGAGAGAAATGTCAAGACGAATGTGGTCCGTTGCCAGAAGGTGATCGCCGCGTTCATACCCTTTGATGAGACTACTGTGATTCAGTTGGTCGAGCAGAGGATGAAGGGCATGGGATACAAGTCATTGGATTGCGATGGTCAGTTGATGAGGCTGATGTCCTTCATGCCCGGCACGGACGCGGCCAAGCCATGTCAGAGGCCATCTTGGACAACCACTGGACACGTTATCCTGGTGAAGGAAGAGGAAGAGGAGACCGGCGAGCAAGGTGAGAAGTCGCCGGTGGCGGAAGTCGTGCTCCAAGATGAAGGTGAGTCGGAGCAGGAGCCGACGGAGGTGCTGCCCGTCGACAAAGTGGCGGGTATGTTTATAGTTTCGATTGTTGGCAGGTCGAAGACCAGGACGCTCCACCGAATAGGGGAGTGCCATAGGCAACCGGGTTTGCATTACGCAAACTTCGAGATCCTCGGGGAAGAAACCCCGGGGAGGGAGCTGTATGACCGGGCATGCAAACAGTGCTTCCGGGAAGGTGGTGCAGGAGAGGTTGGAGCCCTTGAAGATGATTCTTCGGGGAAGTGTCGTCGTCGGAGATGACTGACTCGGATGATCAGGACACGGGATGAACGACGCTGTACAGATGGATAGTCATCCCGTGAAGATGGGACCGCATAAGAGCAAGGGTGCAGCATGGAGAAACGCTGCGGGCGTCTCGGGTGATGTTGCACGGGAAAAGGACAGATTTAGGTAGAGAGGATGAGAGGCAGGCAGGAGGTTAGCATGGACACTTGAAACGAAACGAGTTCGCTGCTGTTTGACTGTGCTTGGAAGTTGTTCTCTGTTTGTCTCTTGAGATTGTTGCATGGGTTTTGTTTTGTGCTTTGATATCTTTGCATGGGCATGTAAGTTCACTGGTCAGGCATGAGGAGTCTATGGAACCCTCTCGGCTACAGGGGGTCGACGGTTCAAGCGCGTCGGCTTAGACGGGTGGGCCGGCGCGGTCGGGTGTCCAATGGCTGATATTGGGCACGATACAGAAGAAAGGCGAAAGAACGCCATCGCTCTGCTGGACGCCGATTTACACGGCCTACTGCAGGTCAAAGAAGTTGATGAGACTTTGCAGGCGAAGTTGGCGGTGGCAAAGGTTAGGGGATGACGGATGAGCACTGTCGCAGACGACAGGGCTGGAATGCGCAAGTTTTGCGCAGATGTTCTGGGCTTGGACGACACCAGGGACGTTGTTGAGATTGCCTCGCTGGTGGATACATGGGAGTCGGCCAACATGCGCATTTCGGTGCGCAACAAGGCCGAGGCAGAAGCGGGGATAGCCAGCATGCCTCGCGCATTGAACAAGGTGGAGGCGCAAGATCTACTAGTGAAATTTCAGAAACTGCACGGAATCAAGCTTGAAGATCGCAATGCACCGGCTTCCTCCACGCTTGAACAAACATTTGATCAAGTGGAACAAGGTGAGATGAAGAACATGAGTTTGGTGCAGTTTCTCAGCCGAGAAGATGCTGAAGCTGACATATTAGGAGCAACGGTGGAGATCAAGAGGGGATATGGCGAATGTCAGAAGCCGAAGAATCCCGAGGAGTTCCGCAAGCGCATGGCAGTTGTTGCACATGCATATCTTCTGGCTCAACTCAAATACCCGCAGAAGGCTATACTTAAGGATCTTCAGCCTCAGCATTGGCTCAAATATGTGGATTTGATGTTGGGCGATCATGTACTCGGCCTCAAGGCCAAGAATAAAGATGGAGATGTCGTGGCCAGTCCAGATTTTGATTTGATGCTTTCCTACGACTACCAGATTCGTCGGAACATGGTCAAGTTAATGAATGAAGGTGTGCCAATGGTGCTGGCCTTGAAGGAGTCTATGGCAGACACGACGCTCAAAGAGAGATTCTTCCTCACTCCCAATGTGTATTCCCAGGTGGCCACTTCGTCGGTGCGAGGAGACTACAACCGCTCTAGAAGCCCCCCGGGCTCATGGGCTCCATGGCAAGGTGCGCCATGGAGGGACGATCGCGACACACCGCGAGGAAAGGGGAAGAGCAAGAAGGGAGGCGGCAAGGGAAAGGGGAAGACAGGCAAACAGCTGCATGATCGGACACCAGACGGCAGACAAATTTGCTGGAAATGGAACAACCCACGTGAGCGTTGCTGTTATCAATGTGGCCGCCTCCATGTTTGTCAGATTTGCTTCGGTCCACACCCAGTTCATGCTTGTGACGGTTCGGGCAAAGCGAAAGATACAGCCGGGACTGCCGGCGACACCTCCAAGTCGGCTTGAAGGAAGTCGGAGAGGGAGGCTGCCCCAACTCCTTCCTCCGCAATGGACACTACGAGGGGCACACGTCTCTGTCGGGTGCTGTATTTGTTCAGTGGTGCACAGAGGAAAGCTTCGGTAGCATCAGTCTTGCATGAGCAATCGGCCCAGGCAGGTATACAGTTTGAAGTGCGCGAGATTGACATTCAGAATTCATCAGAGTGGGATCTTGCCGACCACTCATTTCAGGAGCGCCTGCTACAGCAACTCAAGCAGGGCTACTATCACGTGGTGCTCATCACACCACCATGCTCCACATGGTCCCGGATACGCGGGGCCAACTGCCAAGGGCCACCAATGGTCCGTGACCGGGCTCATCCTTGGGTTTTCCATGGTTGTCCAAGCGGCATCAACGTGACGCAGAGTTGGGCAATGTTTTGATCAAGTTCATATTGGCCGTGTTGGAAGTTCTGGACGCACACCCCTATGCAGAAGACGGCAATTTAGTACTGGTCTTTGGTGAGCATCCCGAAGATTTGGGGGCCATTTGGCGGGAGGAGGATCATATGAAGATGCAACCTGCATCCATTTGGCAGCTGAATGAGTTGCGCCAGTTTGTGCGGGATTCGGGCAGGCTGCAACTCTTCACGGTCATCTTCAACCAATGCTGCTGGTCAGCCCCATATCGCAAGCCTACCAGGCTTCTCACAAATTTAGCAGCATTGAGGCAATGGGGACCTAACACATGGCCTTCGTTCCACGATGATGGCACCTATGAAGGTCCTGCACACAATCTGTATCAGTGCAACCCCTCGGTCTCTTTGGCTCGGGGGCCTCAAGACACCGCCTTTCGTACTACGGCAACTTCCATCTATCCGGAGCCCATGGATAGAGCCATTGCAATGGCTATCATAACAAGTCTCCACTCCACCATCTCCGCTTCTTCTTCTAAAGAGGGGGACAAGCAGAAGCAGAGGAAACTTTCGGCCCCAGCAGAGCAGGCAGCCCAGAAGAAACTTTCGGCCACAGCAGAGCAGGCAGCCACAGCAGCGCAAGCAGAGCAGACGAAGAGGAGGAGGCTGTCGTTCACGGAGGTCAGGCCGGCAACTCCTTGGGATCAGCGGCCAGGATTGGGCCCGCCTATGCAGACGAAGTACAAAGGTGAACTACGACCTATTCACGATGGTGCTGGTGTGTGCTCGCCTGGAAGATGGCCAGTGAGCAAGCGCACTGCACCTGCCACCGAGGAAGGACGAGAGCTCTCCAGGTGGTTTCTCAAAGCCTTTGAAGATTGGGTTGAACTCGAAGGTGAGGAGAAGGCAAAAGGGCTCTTTTGGAAGGCAGCGGCTGGAAAGCTGGATGGCACACCATTCGACGGGAGATCTTTGGTTTCAGAGAAAGGCTGGATCTTTGCTTGTCGGAGAGAAGCAAAAAGCCGCACAGGAGAACGAGTGACAGGTCGACAGAGATCAACTTCAGGAGGTTGAGGGCGGTGGCAGAGGCGCTGGGCGACGAAGACTGCAGCTTCTTGGAGGAGGTCGCAGAGAAGGAAGTGATGCTGAGAGTCGATGAAGAGATGCCCAGGACGCCGGCCGTATATGAGGAGAAGCTGAAATGGACGGTCGACCCCACGGAGGAGGACTTTGAGGATTCACTGGTCGAGAACTATGTCTCCGCGGAAGAGAATGCGGGTGATATCACCCGGCAGGTCTTGGAGGAGGTGAAAAAGGGCACCATCTTGAGGATGTCGGAGGAGGAAGCCAAGAAACGATTCAAAAGTCAGCTGGCAGTGGCGGCTTTGGGAGCGGTGCCAAAAGAACTGGGCACAACCAAGGTGAGGCTGATCCACGATGGCACGTATAGCGTGGACGTGAACAGGCGGATCAGGGTCAGAGATCGGATGAGGTTCCCGCTCATCGATGATGCAGCCGCGATTCTGAGACAGGTGGAGGTCGAGAAAGAAGAGCGTAACGAGGTTGTTCGCCTGTCGATCCTTTATGATATAGCCAGAGCACACAAGCTGGTTCCGGTGCGTGAGCAAGACTGGGGACTACAGGCCTTTCGTCTGCCTGGGGAAGCAAGTGGTGATGTCTTCGTACACACGCGTGGAACCTTCGGTGTTGCCAATGCTGCTTATTGGTTTGGCCGTGTTATCGGAGTGGTAGTCAGATCCTGTCATCGCATCATGGGTCGCTACATGGGCCTGCTGCATCTGATTTATGCAGATGATGGATGGTTGACGGCCACGGGCACCAGGTTTTGGAAGAAGATCCTCATGTGGCTTTTCTTATTTGAGCTTCTTGAGATCCCCGTCACCTGGGCCAAGGTGCGGGGTGGGACGGAGGTGCATTGGATCGGTTACTACCTAAACGTCTCCACCTTTGAGAGGGGGATCAACCAGTCCAAGAGGGATTGGATCGTGAAATGGGTTGATGACAAGCTTGTGGGGTGCTGGGCCGGGAGCTGAAATCTGTACTTGGGCGTCTTTCCTTTGTGGCTAGTGCATTGAAGCACGTCCGGCCATTTCTAGCCCCACTTTTCGCGTGGTCTGCATCGTTGGCTGGGGGCGCTTTTGCAAAGTTTCCAGATGCAGCGATCATCCTACTGGAATACGTGAAGGAGGAGGTCATTCGCAAGCCGGCACGACCGTTGGAGCCGCTGACCACCTATCCGAAGGACATCTTCAGAGTAGATGCGAAAGCGGTTGGAGAAGAGATAGTCATTGGCGGCTGGGAGACTGGCGAGGAGGCACAGACGGGCAAAGCACGATGGTTTTTTTTTTTCGGCTGGATCGTAAGTCAGCGCCGCGGGCGTATCTGAAAGGAGATCCTTTCCGGGCCATCGCCAGTTTGGAACTGGTGGGCGTGCTGGCGGCAGTTCTGATGTTTTCGCCGGGAGCTTCGTGGGCCAGAGGAGACGCCAGGGTGACTTTGGGAGCACTCACAGATAACGCCCATGTCTTGAAGAAGTTTGCGAGTAGCAGGTATCCACTCAGCATCATCGCCATGGAGCTAGCGACACAACTGGATCGCAAAGGCATAGATCTGGAGTTGCAGTGGGTTCCACGCTGGCAAAATCAGGAGGCAGATGACTTAACTTAACCAATGAGCGCTTTGAGGACTTCGATGAGCGCCATCGAATTGAAGTACATTTTGAAGCACTCGATTTTATGGTGATGAATTGCCTTCTGCAAAAGGCTGGTGACTTGGATAAAGAATTGAGGCTCTATAAGACTTCGAAGGAGGCCAAAGCAGCCGCACTGAAGTCCGAGCATGACGAGAAGAAGACCAAGAAGGGGCAACTGCGATGGCAAGATCCGTGGTGAGATTCTTGGCGGACAAGGCAGGGGAGTCGTTCGCTCGAAAAGTCGCTCCGGCTCTCCCCACTTAAGTTTAACTAGAGTGAGGTAATGCGGGCCTCACTAGTAGCTAAAGTGGGGGGAAGTTCTAGCGAGGCCACGGTACGGTGTCTCCATAGCCTTCTATGGGGTGCCTGGGTCAGACTGTGGTCAGTCGAACTCTCCGGTGAAAGAGCACCGGGCAGGGGTAAGATCAAGCAGCTTACCCTGCAGGACGGTTCTTGCGCAACCCTGAAAAGAGCTATGCTGCCTGAGAGAATTGAAATTAGTTCTATTTGTTTTCTATTTTGTTTTCTCCGAATAATTGTTTTGAAAAATATGTTTTTAGTTATATTATGTAGTTTTATTTTTGAAAATTCTATACTGATGATTCTTTTGAATAATGATGCGTGAAAACCATTGTTCAATGTTTTAGAATAGATAATATAATTATATATAATTAGGTTTATGATATTAATATCTATTTGGATTGTATTTAGATATGTATTTTAAAAATAATATTGATTTGTTTATAACTATATTTATTCGAAATCGAATTTTTGTCGTTGTTGTTTTGTGCATTTGATATTGAAAAATCAATATTTTTTATTTGTTTATGTTACGAAAGGTAGTATTTTAGTGTATTTTTGATTTTATTTTGCAAAATATATATTATTTGGATCGAATAATTGATTGTCGATTATTTATTTTTATTTTCTTATTTTTTGAAGTGATTTTGTAGCATAATTTAATTTAGTGTTTAACTGATATTTTCGTTTCGATTTGGGTTACTTTAATGTTTAATTGAATAGTTTAAATTTGATATAATATTTGAATTTGTGAAAAGATATTATGTTTTATTATTCGTTTTTTTAGTATAATTGATATATATATATAGTAATGGATATATATTTATATATATAAATCAATATAAAAATTTGGAATTTATATTTTTAAAATATGAATATTTTGGTTGATATTTATATATATATATATAAATTGAATATTTGGAAAAATAGATACGAAAATTATTTTTTAAAATATAAATAGATGAAATAATATAAGCAATATATTTATAGTTATGTAAATATGTATAAATTATCATATGTAAAATAACTCATATGTAAATACATGAAACAATATATATATATATAGATTATATATTTATTACTATATTGAAATTATATTGTAATTATTGTTTTTGTAGATTTTAAATATTAAATTTTTATTTTAGAATATGTTATATTGATGAAAATGAGTTGGATATAATATATAAAATCAATTTTATGGTATTATTGATACAAGTATTTTGATATTTTTATTTTCATTTGAAATAGATTATATTCTATGTTTTAATTTTTTGAAATATTTTAATTTTTTGAAATAATTTAAAAATCCGAAAAATATATATGTTGTTCGTAATGAATAATAATCATTTATATAAATTTTAGGAGTTTCGATTTTTTATATAGGAATATTCGAATGATTGATGAAAGGTGTTAATTAATAATTGTTTTTTGAAATATTGGGGGTAAAAAGGATATTTGTTTTGAGGTGTTAGGTAAAAGAGGTAATTGTTTTATTTTATCTTTTTATGAAGGTGATTTTTCTAAGATAAATGATTTTATATATTAATATTGAAAATATTAGGATATAATGGATATAGTTTTAATAATGACCGGTAAAATTGATTAGAAAATTATTTAATTTGAAGGCAGATTGTGGATATATATATATATATACGTGAGTGCATTGATGTATGGTAATTGTTTGTGCCATCGACGAATTAATATTTTAGTATGTTGTTATTTTTGTTTTTCAGGGCATCGAAGTAGTATTGATCCAAATATTGCGTCTTGATCCGTCGGATCATATAGCAATCTATTTTGTAACCCTATTGAAAAGTATTCAACCATTGTATTCAGTAGCATTATGCTACCTCCCCGGGTGGTGAAAGGCAAACCACGCTATACGGAGAAAATGGAACGGCTCATCCATGTTTAGGTCAGCCAATGCATTTGAGTCATCCTTCAAAAAATTTTGGATATATTGATTCCAGATAGATGGTGAGAAATCTTCAAGCGCAACCGATGCCCATAGCTGACAAAGCATCGTATTGTGTTGGAAATAAATGTTACCTCCATTATGAAAGGCACCAAAAGGCGGTGAATTAATATTTCACCCTGTGGGCCACCGCCTGTGCAAGCTGGGATCTTTGAAGGGATGCCTATCGGATCCTCAGAAGAATCATTTGATCAACGTCGTTGCCGCACAAGGTTTGAAGCGCCGAACAACTGCTAATTCTCTGGGGATCTGAGGAAGATGTCCAGTCTCCAGGATATAATGATCTGGGAATCCTCCAGTATTCCATTTTTGTCTAGTGGTCTCAAAGGCGAGAATCGATGGATTAAATCTATATTGGTGCCCAACCGAGCCAAAAGGATCAAGATTTCCTTGATGCGATCTTCTGGTAAGGGTTCTTGTTTGATAGGTAGAAGGTATTTGGCTTATGCATCCCATGCCATGTAGTTCCAGGTATTGCATTCCATAAGAACCATCTTCGTCCGGAGATTAGCGCAGAGTGCGTCGTCTTCTGGATGAATTCCTCCACCAATTTCAAAATACCCCCTGTCGCAACGGGCAGGTCATTCCAGTCTGCTGCTTCTGTTGTTGCCACTCGTGTGAAGGCAGAATATATTGGGCAAGATGGAATCTTTTCCTGCCTGGAGGAATAGTATGAAGCTTCTGTCGAATTTCATCTGCTTCAATATGTCCTCTTGCCTGAGGCAGAGTTTGGCCAAAAGGTGCACCAAAGCATCGTTGTCGGATCTCGAGGAGGAGTTCGAGTAGTTGGACCGACCCTTGGATTTTCCCTTCCCATTGGTCGTGAAAGACAATGTTGCATTCGAGGGCGCTTAGGGATATGGGCACAGCAGATCCGGAAATAACATATCGTCGGCTGACATATTCTTTTGCAATGGCAATGGTGATGAAGGAACAAAATATGCAATGTCTGGCCAAGGCGTGGTTTAATTCGAGCAATGCAACATGAAAAATAAGTTATTGCGATCAAAAATCAGCACCAATCCTCCCCAAAGTGTTGCAATTGTGAGGCTTGTCGGCAAGGCACTTCCAATTTTCGTCAATTGATGGACGAGTAGACCCACCAAAGGTCCATTGCTGCACCTGCCAGATTCGACCATAACAGCGCCGATATTTGGATTTTTTCCTATTTGGGTGTGGTCATTTCGTACAGAACCTAGGAAATTGATATTATCAAATGTCGTATTGTTGTTGTTTAAACATCTTACCGCATCCTTAGATAGGCATCACGATCTAAAAACCAGATTTCGTTTGTACCGCCAATATGTTCTCCCCATTGTATTTTATAGAATCTTTGAGATGGGGCTCACGAATCAGGGAAGAATTGCCATTATCGGCATGACTAATACCCATCATAGATCCATGGCATATGTACCGATCCATCTCATACGCATTTTAATTGATATATGTATCCATTCGTTGGGGTTGGATCCTCCATAACATATCCTTAGTCAATATCACACCAGATTCGTTGAAGCCTTGAGATACCGACGGGAACTTTTCCAGAGCTCCGCAATGGCGGATTCGACTGTTGATGTCTCTGCGCAAATCCTAGGATGCCTTGATATTACATACAGATTCATAATCCCCCACAGAACCGCTGGCTCAGGTTCCTGGACTCAAATGGAATCGTATAAACGCCACCTGCAAGAATATCACCAAATTCCATGCAATCCTAAGCATTTTGTATAATCCTCTCAAAGATATTATCAATGACCATCCTGTTTATAGACACTATTTAAAAGCCTTCACGGATGTTTATCGCCTTCGTGATTATATAAACAATCGGGTGTGTCTCCAATTCAATCCGGCTCAGGACATCATCGTGCCCATCTGGACCGCCCGGACCTTCGGGCGCATTTCAAGTACAAAAGCATCCCGGGCCTGCTTCTCAACCGGGCCCTGGTTTCCGAGCTTACTCATCATTGTGCATATTACCACAATGCAATCAATGCCAAATCGATCCCCAAACACTACAAAGATGCACATCCTCAATTCCTTGCCTTTGAACACCTGCATAAAACTCAGATCTATGGTCTGGTCAACCTGGGGTCGGATCGTGGACAATGTGTTATGTATGAATAGTCCTGCACCAATGTCCAGATGCTTATTTTGGAATCCTATTTCAATTGAGTGTCCATTTAGGTCAAACCTACGATGTGTCACACTTTCCGATCATGCCGCCCATGATTCGTAACACGGAAACCATTAATCCACAGAATATTGATGATCACCCCATGCCATTGCCGCATGCAAACCCTGATCTGCAATATACGGACAGCATGACATTCGCGGCCAGGGCACTCGAAATCACTGGCACTCCATATATTCATAAATGCATACAATGTGACATGGCCTTCTTGACCGCCACAGGTTTGCAACAACATATCCAGATATCACATGGTTCCTAGTCTACAGCACCGACCGGCTCAGCTCAGGTATTGACCAATAGGAGACCATCGTCATAGAAGATCATTTCGCAGATGTTCGGACTGCCGGCACCGAATCCGCTGCCTTAAGCACCCAAACAATTCGAGTGCCCCCTTTGTCTTGAAGTTGTGGGTAGAAAGGCATTTTCATATCATCTCCATATAGAGAATCAGGTTGTCCACAACGGTATTTTTCCGTTTAAACCGGAACATAATATATTACCTGGAAGACTCATATGCAATCATTATCTTAGCACATTCATTATGGAACAAGCCTTGATCACCCATTTCAAATATGGAATCTGTCCAATATTGATATGCCAATGGGCCAGACAACAACATGTTGGTCTTCCTGATCCTGATGTCACCATGACCCCAGTAGTCTCCGAATCCATCACAATCTCATTATTCGCCCTGCTGCACAGGTACTTCGACCTTTGCCAGATAGGCTCGGATCACGACATACAACCATGCCTGACACAAGATCTTGTGAACATTTGGTACCCCCGGATGATTGCCATTGGATTCGTACCGTTGGAGTGCCTAGAATGGCTTCCTTATACCACCAATTGGTTTTCTCATGTCCCTAAATTGCCGCACACGTATTTTCTAATTGACCAGGTCTTCAACCTCATTCATGCATTTTGGCAGCATCCTCCCATTGCCTGGGTTTAGCACTTGGACATTGGAATCTATCCGTGTATTGGTTAGAATTCATGCCCAATCCATGATATATTTGCAGATCAGATTGTATTGGTGGAAAAAAATTCTCAACATGTTGACACAGATCCTGGCCCAAAATCAAGTGTTTATTGATGACCTTGCCATTAATCATGGACCTGCACACGGAGGACGATCAATCCTTTGCAGACCTGTTAACTACCTATCAAAAGGATTTCCTCAAGCGCCCAAGACAGGACTCATTATCCACCGATCCTCCACGAGTTGGCCGGACGCAAGGCAAAAGGAATTCAATATGTTCAGTCAATACTTCAAGCAGCAAAGAATCGGTTCTAATTCAGATACTCGCGAGGTTGGCTCTGCGTCAGGATAACGCCCTGCACCAATTTGGTTTGGACAGAAAATTCAGATTCTTCATGCAATGCGGCCGTGGATCCCTTGCATTTCATGCTCGAGACAGGCCGGAAATGGAACAGCCAACGCCAAAGTGGCGACGTCTCGGCCTCATTGCATCACATAATATTCCTCACCATTTTTCAGGAATTGTTTAACCGTGCCAACAAATTGCAATTGGAGAAAAAAAGACAACACCTAGGTTATGGGTCTGAAAGCCAAACGCATCTTGACCGACGACACCAAATGGCCAGTACCCAACTTAGAATGCAGAGGCAAAAGCCCTTCAACCGAATCAGAAAATTCCGTTGACCTCCGCGGACATTTGCCAAACATTGCAAAGGATTCATCAATTTAAATAGAATCCGAATCTGGTGGGGAAATTTACAACTCTTCGAGCCCTGAATCAGGATTCAGTGGCCATTCCTTGGCGGCTGGACCTGAGCCTTCGTGGCCCGGAGGCCTTGGAGATCCCCACCTTGCTCCTCAAGATAGTTGGCAACGGCATCATACAATTGGTCCTCCTGTATATTCGACAAACCAATCTTCAGAGATCACCTCTGGCGGCTGCCACCTCCCGACAACTACATAGATCCTGAGACGAATTATGACCACCAGCCTGATGAGCAATGACACCACCTGCTATGTCAACAGCGTATTGCAAGCTCAGATACGCCACCCTGTTGATGAAATTTGCATTTAACACCTGGAATACATAGACGCAATCAATTTTATGTATATTTACCACCCATGCCGGGGAAAATATTTTGCCATGCCATAATTCTTGTTTAGGCCGTCACCTCAAAAAGTGATTCCGGTCCCATGATCCATCTGCACACCATGATGCAGGTGAGTTCGTCTTTTTTTCGAAGCCAATTGACCGAAAAGAAAACACGCCTGCTTGAGACGATTGAAAATAGTGGATCATTAATAGCTCCAATTATATTTCGTGAATTGCTTGAGGTCATTTCGATCCTGTAATAAGCCATTCAATAATGATACCGCCAGGATCCTTTCGTGAACGGTCTTCGAACCCCAAGTCCGTGGGTCTGCATTCAATTTGAGCGGCACCCGGCTTTGCATTGTCGGCATGCCCAGGCCGTCACGTCCCTTCCAATGTTTGATAACCTTAATCATTGTTCGATCCCATAGCATAAATATCAAATCAAATCCTTACAAGAATTTTGCATTTGGGCGCCATGTCCACAGACGGATATTACCAGGCAATCCTATTCAATTTAGGAGCCGGGGTCGGATTCATATATAGTAATAATAAGTTCCCGACCAAACTACTGAGAGATCGTAAATTCTGCCAGAACGTGTACCTGCTTAACCATTCGACAGAATTACAAATACCCATTGTCCTTTATATCCCCTAAATATTTTTGAACATATTCTTATTTTAATAATGGGTTATTAAATATTGTTATTCATCAATATTTAATTTATATATTTCATTATTGTAATACCAATATTTAAAATATTGATTAAATATTAAATCTATAAATTCCATATTATATCAATTAATCATCGATCATTATATTTAATATAATAGAAATTTAATTCAATTCCATCGAAAAATATGAAATTAATCTATTCGAATAAAATTATAGAAATAAAAAAATATATATTAAATTATTAATCAAAAAATAATCGATTATAAATCCTATTTCGATAATAAATGCAAAAATAAAAAATAGAAAAAATAATAAAGAAAAAACACTATTAAAATATAGAAATATAATACAATATATATTTACTATATTTATATGTTTAAATATTTTCAGCCTTCGGCATGCCGCCGGCCACCAGCTCGAACCCGCATTGGCAAGCAACCTAATGATGCTTATTAACAATCAAGCCGTAGATTGAAACCAACCGGGGCAGGCTGTCGAAACATCCGCGCGGAGAAACAAACCGTAGATTGAAACCAACCGTAGATTAAACCAATGGAAAACAACACAAATCAGACGAAGCAAGACAATCCATAAAACCGGTATTTGAAAATGAGTCTTCTTCCAAACTACTTAGCCTTTTGCAGATTTTCCTTATCAGATCCTTTTTCGACCGTCTTGAGGAATTGCGAGTCGCACAAGATATTCTTTTTCACATATAGAAGGCTTCAAAGCGACCGAAGAATTTCTAGATCTGGCACGATTTGTCGTTTTTTCTCCAAATCGTTTGAAATGAAAGAGCCAGAATGACATCGATCAACAATACCCTACTCAATCAGACTTATGGGTGCATTGGAGTTGCACATTTGGCTGGGTAAGTTTATTCATGTTTATTTCAAGGTTGTTTGACCATGAAATGGAACGAATCCGAATCAGAGGTTGTCTATTCTGATCCAGCGATCCGAACCGGCATATCTCAGTCGAATCACCTAAGAGGAACCAATTGAAACCAATACAAGCAATGCGAACCAAGACGACCCACAAAATATAACCTTGAAAACGATTCTTCTTCCAAACTACTTGGCCGTTTACACGTTTTCCTTTTCAAATCTTTTTTTCGACCGTCTCGAGGGAGTGCGACACGCACCAGATATTCTTTTTCCCACCCAGAAGGCTTCAAAGCGACCGAAGAATTTCTAGATCTGGCACGATTTGGCGTGTTTTTCTCCAAATCGTTTGAAATGAAAGAGCCAGAATGACATCGAACAACAATACCCTACTCAATCAGACTTATGGGTGCATTGGAGTTGCACATTTTGCTGGCAGAATTTGGTGATGTTAATTTCAAGCGAAGTCCTTTTACAATGAAATGGAACGAATCCGAATCAGAGGTTGTCTATTCTGATCCAGCGATCCAGCGATCGACATGTCTCAGTCCAACGGTTGTCTATTCTAATCCAGCGATCGACATGTCTCAGTCCAATCATCTTAGACGTAGAGAGGGGGGGGGGGGCGTCAGGCTGTCGAAAAATCCGCGCGGAGATACAAACCGTAGATTAAAACCAACACAAGCAATACTAACCAAAACAATCCACAAAACACGCCGGCAGGCCGGCGGATTACCAATACAAAATCCAAACATATATTATTCATTCATTCATCTGCCGGCGAGCGGGTCGTCTCGCCCGTATTGGAAAATGGATGCTTCTAGAAACATCATTGGCCATCGAGATGCATCGAATCTATTGCTAATCGAAATGCTTGGAAATCAGGGTAGCCACGTTAGTCGGCTGTAACGGAGGCAACGAAAGCAACGGACGTCGAAACTCCATTCTAGTCTTTAATCATAGCGCAAGCCACAACATGTAGATCTCCTTATAAAAGGAAAGATTCCGGACCAACCGGCCAGGTAGACGATAAACATATATTATACATAAATATAAATATCAAAAAAATAGTTTATTCAAGAATCAATTATATTAAAATATATATAAATAACAAGAACAAAAATTTATTCTAATCGTTTAATTATAAACCGCCTGAAAAAAAAAAAAAAAAAAAAAAAAAAAAATCAAATTTAATCGAAACCTTACAAAACCGATAGGAGCCAATTCCATACCGATATCCTTTATTAATTAAGAATAATTTGTCGTCTGCAATTAAATATATTTTTGAAATCGACAGGGATTATCCCAAAATATGTTCCGTATTAGGGATAATTGAGGCGACGGAGGTAGACGAAAGGTAAAAATTAGAAGATTTTAAATCGGAACAAGCAATCAACAACAACAACAAACCAGCAAAGCAACAACAACAAAGCAAAAAGCTAGCGCCAACACCATCACCAATAAATGAGCAGCAACAGCGAGCGGCGGCTGCGGCAACAACGATAACAGCGGCAGCAAAAGCAAAGCAGTAACTATAATACAATAAAGCAGAAAATAATATTTAAAAAGAAGAAAACACACGAAAAGCAGGAACAAAAATGCAATGTTCGACATAAAAATTTATCCTCTCGGAAACGACCTTTCGTAAATATAATTTCATATGCATTCTAAATATTCAAATATATGCTTTCAAAAATATTATATATTAAAAAAACAATTTTGCCCCATGGTTCAAATTATCGATAAACATTAAATCGGAACATCATACGATTAAATTATCCTAAAATCATAAAAGGCTTTACAAAACAAATTCTAAGTATATATCCCCTCGCGAAACACCTTTCGTGTTTAGAATTTTATATGTATTCTTTCTAATTTCAATTATCCTAATATCATAAGAGGCTCTCGAGGAAAGAATTGAATTTAGAGGGGAGGGGGTTGGTATTAAAAAATCAATTCCCCGGGGGGCGCGGGGAGGGGTCTGTATTGAGAAATCAATTCGAAGGGAGGGGGGGATTGAATTGAATTATCAATTATTAGACCCGGACGCGCCGACACTTGCTTCGCAAGACAATCTCTAGGTACCCCCGTAAATAGCAATAGCAGTGACAAGAGCAGCGAAGCACCAAAATTCACACAAGTTTGGCCTCCACAACCCTTGGTTTCGCTCAATTTCGAGAAGTTGAAATTGACAAAGGATGGAGACTTGTCATGGTCGAAGGCAAAGAAAGCAAGCACCAACAGCGCCCGCCCTGAAAGCCCCAACACAGGCAATGCACAACCACCCACCCCAGCAACAGCAGCAGCCTTCAAGACTCAAGCAACAACGGGCAGGATCAGCAGCAGCAACACCAGCAACCAGCAGCACCAACAGCAGCAGCAGCAGCAACCAACAACCAGCAACCAGCAGTAGCAACCAGCAGCAGCAACCAGCAGCAGCAACCAGCAGCAGCAGCAGCAAGCAGCAGCAACAACCACGAACCAGCAGCAGCAGCAGCAGCAGCAGCAACCAGCGGCAACGAGCAGCAGCAGTAGCAGCAACAAGCAACCAGCGGCAACGAGCAGTAGCAATAGCACCAATAGCAGCAAGCAGCAACAGCACCAGCGACAGCAGCAAGCAACAAGCAGCACAGCAGCAAGCAGCACAGGAAGGAGCAAGCAGCACAGCAAGCAGCAAGCAGTACAGCAAGCAGCAACCAGCAACAAGCAGCAGCAGCAGCCAGCAATCAATAGACCCCACCAAAATCAGGAGCAGGAGCACTCCACCACCCCCAATATCATATTGCTAAAGCAAAGAGAACTCAGGTAGCCAACACTACCTTTCGTGATTAAGAAATTTTGCCCGCTGTAGCTTTTTCAGCCATGTTCAGTAAGTTGCTACAACCCTTCTGGTGGGACAATCTTCATTGTTGTGGTAGATATGGTTGCCCAAGGCCCTGGTCTTCCTTCTGGGTTTTCTACTTGGATTGCTGCCCCCATTATTGCCAGCATTTGGCTTTTGCTATTGGTTCATGAGCCGCGGCATTTGGCTTTTGTCATTGGCTCATTACCCGTGGCGTCTTCATACTTCTGCCATGTTCAAATCTCAGAACAAGGTACTAACATTGAAAGCAGTGGTCTCGGGAAATCATAGCACTCGTCTCAGCAAGCGACTGGTACGGGCCATATTCTATAAATTGGTGTATATATATATGTGTGTGTGTGTATATATATATGTGTGTGTGTGTGCGTGTGCCACCTCCTGTTCCCCACTAGTTTGGCCACATGAATCAATCTCCAAAGACTTCTTTTTTTCTTTAACCTACCTTGTACAGTCATGCAGGGGGCACGGCGAAAGTTCACCTAGCCGTGAGATACTGGGCGCAGTATCTTGTACCTGCAACCATTTTAAGCTTTGCCGGCTTTCAACTGTTGAACAAGCTGTGACTCCTGTCTTTCCTAAAGTGCTAATGCGTGATGTTCAACACTTAAGGTCTCTGACCCTTCGCCTGGCGGTTCTTGCGAGTCAAGGTCTAATGTAACCAGTAACTATCTCACGGGACGTTCTAAACTGATATAGCTCTTGCGAGCATGGATCTAAGTGTGTACATAGTCAGATAACTCTTTCAACCATCCATGTTCACATGTCAATAGACTGCCTTTGGACTAGCCATGTGTACTCTCGGGTACTGATGATGCCAGTGTGATGCAATACCTCCGACACCTTGCATCTTTTGCATCACCAAGCCACCAAAAATCACCTCCTTGGAAAAGTAAAAACACCAGCAGGCTAACATGGTTTACGTCACTTTTTCCCTGTCTCCCCGCCACACCCCCAAAAGAACTTCGTTCGCAGCACTAACTTCAGCTTGGCCTATCGGATTATCGGCTGGCTTTCGTAATTGTTCAAGATTCAGTAATGTTTTTGAAAAATTCAATGATTGAGATAACTATTACAGTAATACAACATATAACTTTATTGGATGCATATCCAATAAATTCAATGTCCGTCACGAGTTGCCGATTTGACAATCCACATGTATGAATTATGTCGTTTTGACCGTGCACAGGCTAAGCAAGCTTTATGCTTTATGCCAAATACAAAAAGTTGAGAAAAGATGCAAATGTAAAAGGGTGGTTGCCCATTTGGTGACACATTGCATCCAGAATAGTGTCGGCATCCTTCAGGTTGGTAACTCAATGCTGGTGGAAATGCAAGTTTGTTCTGGTAAATAGACATCCCAAATGGAAAAAGCGGCACGCCCAAAAAAGGAACGGGACAGCTACAGGGAAAATGCTCAATCAAACAAGCAGGAAAATGCTCAATCAAACAAGCACAGTAAAGAGCCTTCTCCGCCACACCAATGTAGACCAGTACCTGACTCTCGGCTCGTCTCTTGAAGCAAGACTTCAACTTGCTAAGTAGGATGAAAGGCAATCAGCTCACATGTAATGACGCGTCCACATGACAGCCAGGCCACATCCACAAGCATGTCAAACGACAGCATAAAATCCTCTTTGTCTCTGCATCCTCCTGGAGTACATTCCAACTTAAACTTCCAGCTCCCACCACCATGGGTTTTGGTTTGAGGCAAGACTACATCTGCTCATTCCTTCACCGCACACCAGGTCATCTGGCGCTAGTGACGCAACCAGAATGTCTGAGACCTCTGAGTTTACAAAAGGTAACCTGTGACCCAGATGTTTTGATCCCACAGTCTCAAACCGTGCACCATTGTGACCGCCAAGCTGCAGGTGAACTCCCCTGAAAGAAATGTGAAACGGAGCCGGGCTGACTGCTTGCAAGCTGCTAAACACCTTCTCCACTTGATGCCGACCTTGACGGTGCACATTCAAGAACCTGAGGGCTGTCCAAGGTCAGCACCGGAGAAACTCACTCGCACATGTGTCAGTACAACTCCAAAGGGCTGGTGATCTCGCAGCTGCAAAGCAGATGCCCGAAGTCCAGGCTCCTGAAACTGGTCATCACGAAATCAGAGCAATGGCCGAGGCAACTTTGGACAGGAACTGCGTCCAAAGCATTCGGTAGTGTTTGTCAATCCTTTGTCAGGATCGGGTCCAGGAAGAGCTCAAGCTGATGGTCCAGCTTGCAGGCTCCAGGGGTAGCAGCAAATAGGCTGTGAAGATCCAAAGGTTCTGATGAGGAAAGCCATCCTGAGCAGGACGATGACTTGCAACTGGCAATGAGACTGAGACACCAAACTTCTGCAATTATATAAGTTACTATATCTGTTTAATGCCACAGATATAATGCCACATATGCCATAACCCCCGCCGAGCTTGCCATCAGGTTGCGGAACCATCCCTCATTCAAAACGGCCTCTTCTTCAAACAAGGCAGCCAAATCAAGAGACGCCTCGCAACATTTCGAGACCCTCTCTTGCAAGGTCGGCCAAGTTCAGAGCACGGGCTGAGCACAGGTTTAAAAAGTAGAACAGCACTTTGCACTCACTGCTCTGTCCAAAAGCCCTCCCACAAACACGGCACCTTCATCTCATCGAAGCAGCACCCTTCCGCAAGGACATCCAACAGAACAACCTTGAGCAACTCAAACCAAAACAACAAAAAGCTACTAGGAACAAAGGGCATCGCTAATAGAAGCAAGGACGCTACTAGGGGCTCGGCCTTCCTACTAGGAACAAGAAGCTACTAGGAGCAAAAGCGACATGGACCCCAACAGGTCATTTCTTAGTCACGCATGGCAAGGATCGCTGGTGCGAAAAAAATCCAACCACGAGAAGCGAGGATACTGAGAACATCCGCTTTGCCCTACTTTTTGCTTGCTTCAACATTGCTCAACCACAACTGGGTCTGGCTGGCTGGTGAAGTGCTCCCGACGGGCACACTCTCATTTGGCAAGTGTGTGTTGGGGATAGGCAAGTGTGCTCGGCCATGATTCGCTCTGATCTTGCTTGCAGCGTGGCGAGGTCACCAAGCATTGAAGAACCACAGATTTTGTAAAAAGCTCGGTGAACCAAGAATGCAAGAATTCAATTTTGTTGTGCAAGAATGCACACATCGTGTTCTAAGATGCTTCGAGGTCACGAGTCACTTGCCAGCTTAGTCAGCTGCTTTCCACCAATCGCTAAAGAACAAAAAAGATCAAAAAAGCAAGAACTGTTTGGGGATCTGAGATGCAACAAAGAAGGAAGTCCTTACCAAATCTCTTAACATTAGAAGGGTTCAAGTCCCTTTCCATCCTCTTTCTTCGATTTCTTCCACGCCATGGAGACTTACTGGAGTTGTCTATCCACTCTAGCAGGTCTTTCGTAAGAATCCCGGCCTGCATGCCTGTCATGCCTCCCAGGAGTCTAACCTTATCCCTTTGGCGCCATACGAAATGAATGAAGAAAGAATCGAAGAATATCCCTTCAAAGAATGGGTGTCCGGGTGCGGGGCCCATGTCGCAGCTTCATTCCCAGCTCGACATGCGTGTTGGAAGCTCAATGGTTCAGCCTTGCACATCCTACCATGCAATAGAGTCCATTCAAGGCCTTTTTGCGGTTTGTGCCATGGACACCCATGTTGGAATTGAGGTATCAGCCCACGTTGTTTTCCGAGGAAGGGTCCAGCAAAAAGGGGCAATCCCAGACCCAACGCTGTAGTGTAAAGCAAAAACTCTTGACTCTTGATGTTCTGTTCAAATACGACTTACAGTAATTCAGAAGAGCAACTCCAGCCGCCCAAATGTCCATTGTTGGATGGGGCGGCACAAGACCAGTGGCTGTGGGGTCTGCTCTGCACAACACAGCTTGTGCAAGTTCTGGGCTTGCATACAGTGGGGTGATGTCTGCAATTGACACACTGCCATCAGCCAGGGACATGCAACTCTCCAAATCTATCAGCTTCCATTGGTGGCCGAAGCGCATGATGTTTTGCGGCTTGACATCCAAGTGCACCAAACCCCGCACATGAAGGCAATGCAAGGCAGCAAACACCGATCGCGCAATGTCGCAAAAATCGAAATGCCACATCTGGTGGCTGTCAGTTCGTCGTGCTGTTTGGTCAGATCTTGGTCTTCGCAGCCATTGGTCTAATCTGCTGTGGCCTAATTCAAGGATTGTGTAGAAATGACCATTTGGTGCTGGACCAGGAACTCCACCAGAGTTTGAGTAGGCCAGCAAATTGACAATAAATTTCTGCGCGTCAGTCATGTCAGGCTGAGACAGCTGGATTTCCCGTTGCCCAAGAGCTTTCAAGGCCTTCACCTCCTTGAGGAAACGATGCCGCTGAACCCGCTCCTCGACATCCCGTCGTACTTGTGAATTGAAGGTCTTCACCGCGACTTCGTGCCCACAAAAATCACCCTTGTAGACTACAGACCAACCTCCGGCTCCCAGAATCTCATCTCTCAAACCTCAGCATAACCGACTGATAAAACGGTGTTGGTATGTCAATATGACCCTCTGATAAATACTCTCCGAGAGACACAGGTCTGAAATTGAGTCGGCAGCAATGCTCTGAGTGGAAGCTTCCATTCTGAGGCCATTGCAAGATCTCCCTTGTTGGGGAGAAGTGTAGTGTTTACTCTAAAACTCTCAGTGGCTTATGCATGCTGACGTATCATCAATGGTCTGCAATGTTGCTGTTGGGTGTGCGATTTCACTCCCACACTGTCACGGTGTAGGCTTATTGAGATCATGTGGCAGCGCTGCACAGCAGAGTCAATTATCATCATTGGGAAGGGCCACCTGCCTTTTTTAGATCTACCACTGTGATTTAGAACTTGGCCTTTGGGCTGCAAGTTGCCACTTGGCCATTTGCATCATTACACACCTTTTTGATCCTTTTTGCATCATTACTCAGAGCCTTCGCGCGTTCCACAGGAACGGACTTATACCGCCACACATCGATGGTCTCCAGCAGCATATTAGCCAGGCAAAGCAGTGACACACCTATGAAAATATGTATAGACTAAGCATGGCTAAGCTACCTGGATCAAAACATACGAGGCCTCTTTGAAGCCGGCATTGGGGGCCGTGGGACTTCACGGCACTTCTTTGCAAAGGATATGATCAGCGCAGAATAATCCGTGTCTTGTCTTTGCGGTGAAAACCTTTCCAGCACCTCTGCTTGAACATTGGGTGGTGCATTCTTCAGAAAGTCAAAGGCACGATCATCCATTGGATATTTCTGCCGGAAACCATCGAGCGCGTAGTTGTTGGCATTGCCTCCTAAAGTCGGTCGTGGTGGACGCGGTAGCTCATGGGCATAGACCGGAATAGGCTGAGTGTGCTGCACCCGTGGCGGTTGCACAGGCCATTGAGGTACTGGATTCGGACCCGGGGTTGGAATGTGTGGTGTCATCCGGCTGTGTTGGCTTTGATCCTTCACTTTCTTGGCAAAGCTGATCAGCAAAGCAGAATAGTCTGGTTCACCCTCTCGAGGGGGCTTGAAGCTGCGCAAAACCTGTATGCGAACCTCTGCAGACGCCCTCTGCCTCAGCAAACCACACCCCTACTCTCACAAACAGAAGTAGCATCATCTCAGGTCTCTGTACAATGACACCACCGTAGACCCCAAACAGTTTGTGTTTTTCAATATCGGAACACTCTGCAACTAGAGCTTGCGACGTCCAGAGCTGGGAGACAAAGGATTGCAAGGCAGAGGCGGCCACAGCAGTCCAGAGCTGGGAGACAAATGTAGACACAGGGAGACAACTGTAAAGGATTGCAAGCGACATGCAGCCCAGAGCTGGGTGACAAATAAAGGATTGCCAGGCAGAGGCGGAAACAGCAGTCTAGAGCTGGGAGACAAATGCAAAGGCTTGCGAGGACACATGTAAAGGATTGCAAGGCAAAAGGCGAAAAAAACACAGCAGTCAGAGCTGGGAGACAAATGTAAAATTAAGGATTGCAAGGCAGAGGGGACACAGCAGCCCAGCGCTGCGAGACAAATGTAAAGGATTGCAAGGCAGAGGCGGACACAGCAGCCCAGAGCTGGGAGACAAATGTAGAGGATTGCAAGGCAGAGGCGGACACAGCAGTCCAGAGCTGGGAGACACATGTAGACACAGGGAGACAAATGACAATGATGTAAAGGATTGCAAGCGACACGCAGCCCAGATGGGAGACAAATGTAATATTGCAGGGGAGAGCAGCTGGGAGACAAATGTGAGGGGTTGCAAGCGAGAGGGGGAGAGAGGAGGGAAATGTAAAGGAAAGAAGGAAGACAAGGCGGACACAACAAGAAGGGGGGACAACAAGGGAGACAAGAAGGGAGACAAAAGGAAACAGAAGAGAGACAAGACGGACACAGTGCGCAACAAGAAGGGAGACAAGACCGGAGACAAAGGGAGACAGAAGGGAGACAAGGCGGACACAATGACCAACAAGAAGGGAGACAAGAAGGGAGAAGAAAGGAAACAGAACGGAGACAAGACTGACACAATGACCAACAAGAAGGGAGACAAGACCGGAGACAAAGGGAGACAAGAAGGGAGACAAGGTGGACACAAGGACCAACAAGAAGGGAGACAAAAGGAAACAGAAGGGAGACAAGACGGACACAGTGACCAACAACAAGGGGGACAGGACCAGAAACAAAAAGAAACAGAAGGAAGACAAGGCGGACACAATGACCAACAAGGAGGGAGACAAAAGGAAACAGAAGGGAGACAAGACTGGAGGCAAAGGGAGACATGCGGACACAATGAAGGGAGACAAGAAGGCGGACGGACACAATGACCAACAAAAAGGGAAACAAGAAGGGAGACAAAAGGAAACAGAAGGCACAGTGCCCACAAGAAGGGAGACAAGACCGGAGACAAAGGGAGGCAGAAGGGACGAGGCGGACACAATGACCAACAAGAGGGAGACAAAAAAGGAGACAAGAAGGGAGACAAGACGGACACAATGGTGAACAAGAAGGGAGACAAGAAGGGAAACAAAAGGAAACAAAAGGAAACAGAAGGGAGACAAGACGGACACAATGACCCACAAGAAGGGACCAACAAGAAGGGAGACAAGAAGGGAGACAAAAGGAAACAGAAGGGGGAACAGGCAGACACAGTGACCAACAAGAAGGGGGACACCGTGACCAACAACAAGGGAGAGCAAGGGAAACAAAAGGCAGACCAGGGACACAGTGAGCCGGACGGAAGGCGGACACGCTGTCCGGCAGCAAGGTGGACACTCTTAGAAAGCATTTAGAACCCCTAACGGTAGCCTTTTTTGGGGAAGTACAGAAATCACCTGGGAGACAAATGAATAGAAATGCTGGAAAGGGGAAAAGGGCGGATGCCAGCAGTGCAGGCACCGAACCTGGAAAACAAAAGTAAACAAACCACATGGGAAACAAACTAATAGAAATGCTGCATGGCCAGCGGAAAAGGGCGGACACAAGCAGTGCAGGCACCGAACCTGGGAGACAAAAGTAAAGAAATCATTCTAAAGACAAACGAATTGAATGCTGCATGGCCAGCACAAATGGGCGGACACCAGCAGTGACAGAAAGGGCGACACATCTTAAGAAAGAACCCTACGTAACGGCAAACTGCTTGGGGAATGAATAGAAATGTTGCATCGCCAGTGGAAAAGGGCGGACACCAGCAGTGACACATCTCGGAGACAAATGAACAGCAATGCTACATGGCCAATGGAAAAGGGCGGACACCAGCAGCGACAGACCTGGGAGACAAATGAATAGAGATGCTACATGGGTGAGCGGAAAAGGGCGGACGCCAGCAGTGACAGACCTGGGAGACAGATGAATAGAAATGGGCGGACACCACCAGTGACAGCGGACACCAGCAGCGACAGACCTGGGAGACAAACGAATAGAAATGCTACGAAAGACCTGGGAGACAAATGAATAGAAATGCTACATGGCCAATGGAAAAGGGCGGACACCAGCAGTGACAGACCTGGGAGACAAATGAAT
>CAXAMN010028195.1:109014-144491 GCA_963970005.1 Durusdinium trenchii | reverse complement strand
TATCTGGGGAGCTGGAAGATGAGAACTGGCGACTTGGTAGTACAACTCCAGTACGCGGAGGTGACTTGCGAGAGGTCAAGAACTTGCAGAAAAAAGGTGTTCCTACCACCAAACGCTGCGCCTGCCACGAAATCTGCACTTCCAAGTCCACCGCGCGCTGCGCCTGCCACGAAATCTGCACTTCGAGGTTCACCAAGCGCTGCGCCTGCCACGAAATCTGCACTTCGAGGTTCACCAAGTGCTGCACCTGCCACGAAATCTGCACTTCGAGGTTCACAAAGCGCTGTACCTGTCACGAAATCTACACTTCGAGGTTCACAAAGCGCTGCGCCTCTCACGAAATCTGCTGCACCTGCCACGAAATCTGCAAACGGTCCAAAAGTCACGATTCACTGCGCCTGTCACGACATCTGAGCTCCTTGACGATCACCGCCATGTCCAAAGTGCTGCGCCTGCCACGAAAACTGCATTTCGAAGTAAAACAGCTCCGATCCCTTGCACCTGTCACGAAAAGTCGACTTAATTTGGAGCACCAAAGCACGAGGTTTCCCTTGCGCCTGCCACAAAAAGTGATCACCGTGCACGGCACCACAACGAGAGCACAGTCGCTGGAAGCACCCGCCGCAGGCCCCCAGATTCTACGAGCCTGCGCAGTCGAAGTGCACATGGACGATGTCGAGAGGCATGAATGTACTGCAAATAGCCGCGAATCAGCCGCACACGCCCGCGCGCTTCAGCGATCTAAGCATCAGCTTCCTTTCCCTTACCGTAAGAACCCCTCAGTGTGCCCACACTGTTGGTGAAAAACATTGAATAATTTGCAGCAAAAAACAAAAACTGTGAAAAACACCCCAAAAAAAGAAACAACAAAACCTTGGGGAAACCAATAACAACCTAGGAAAAAAACATGTGAAAACAAAAAAACAATTCTCAGAGACTCTTGGCTGGACCCCCCCCTTTCCTCAAGACTTCCCAAGAATTGTCTTTTGCTTTGTTTTCCCAATGTTTTTTTGTTTTTTTCGTTCTTCCTAGGTTGTTATTGTTTTTCTCGAGTTTTTTCCTATATAGGTCAATCTGTATTTTTACTATTTCGCTCAACCTTCAAGCATGTGAGCCTAAGCCTCACCTAAAGGCATATGTTCTTTGCTCTTAGAATGAAAGCATCTGAGCCCAACACTCCCTTTGTCCTTGTCGAAATCTCCATGTACAAGTCTGTGCATTAACTTCTGATTGGTATCAATGTGGTTGCCACTTGCATGCCCAATCAGCTTGACATGAAACTGTACATCAGCTCTTACCCGCAGAAAATTAGAAGAAAGCTTTTAACATACAAGAATTCTATATAGTTGTTTAAATCTAAAAATGATTATCTGCAGAGATCTGTAGAGAATCTTTTCTAACAAAAACTCGTCTATATAAAATCTTTCCAAATCTAAACATAAATATAAGCAGAGATCTGAAGGACAATTGTTAAAATAAACACTTTTATGGCCTGCTTCTTTCCTAATTATCTTGTTCAAAACCATCTGAATGATTTCTGCTTCCAAAACAATAAATGACCCTGACTCAGGAATAGATAATATATTTGTTCATATAGAGAGAGCAGGAATAGATTATATGTGTGTTTGTATGGAGAGAGGCTGCCACTGAAGCATTTACCTAAAATTTTGGTAAAACCAAAACCCAGGCCCCATGACCACCCGCTCTCTACACATATATAGATATATATAATTGCATTCGCTACTCTCAACTTGAGATAGAAGGGGGTGAACGAAAGGCAGCAAATGGGCAGGAGAGGAAAGGAGAGAGGATCGCAACGGGGGAGTCCAAGTCTCGAGGCACGAGCGCTTCTGATTGAATTTGACATTGCGCGTGGTTTGGCGGTGGCTCATGTCAACCTGTGACCCAGCATGCGGTTCCCAAAGAAACAGACCGGAGGCTGCAGGTCATACCCAAACAAACCCTAAAGAAGTGAAGCCCTCAGCCCCAGCAAGACAAGCCCAAAGAAACCCCAAAGTAGTGAAGCCCAAGCAAAACAAGGCCAAAGAAAACCCTAAAGTTGGCCCTCAGCCAAGCCTGAAAGAACCCGAAAGAAGTTAGCCCTGAACAGCCCGCCACGCTCCGTCCAAACCAACCCAAAGAAACCCTAAAGAAGTGAACTTCTAAGCCGAGCCTGCAGAAACCATCAAGAAGTGAGACCTGCAAAATCCCGCGAACCCCAAGCAAGATAAGCCCAAGGAAACCCTAAGTAGTGAAGCCCTACGCCAAAGAAACCCTGAAGAACTCAAGCCCTCAGCCAAGCCTAAAGGCACCCGAAAGAAGTCAGACCCGAACACCCCGCAGCCCACCCCAACAAACCCTAAAGAAGAGACGCCATGAAAGAAGCGAACCAGCCATACCCAAACAAACAAATCCTATAGAAGCGAAGCCCCCAGCCACAGAGACCCTGATGAAGTAACCCCGCAAGCCAAAGCCAAAGAAACCCTAAAGACTAAAGAAGTGAAGCCCTAAGCCAAGCCCAGAGAAACCCTGAACCTGCCAGCCGAGCCCCCCAAAAACCTAAAGTAGCAAACTTCGGACGCTAAACCCAAAGACACGATAAAGACCTCAGACCTGCAAAGACTAAAGACATGAAGCCCTAGAAGCCCAACCAAAAGAAACCCCAAAGAAGTGAAGCCCTAAGCTCACAAGCCAAAGAAACCCCAAAGAAGTGAAGGGTGAAGCGAAGCCAAGCCTGAAGAAACCCTAACGAAGTGAGACCCGCAAACCCAGCGAAACCCCAGCAAGACAAGCCCAAACAAACCCCAAAGTAATGAAGCCCAAGCAAGACAAGCCCAAAGTAGTGAAGCCCTGCACCATTTCAAAGCCAAAGAAAGCCTATATAAAAGAAGTGAAGACCGAAGCCACAACTAGAGGAACATTAAAAGGCGATACCCGAACATCCGGAACATCACTCACCTACTATAGTTTCAGCTCGAATTCGAGTTCGAGTTCGAATTCGACTTTGAGGCCTTCCAGGGTTGAGCTCTAACAGTTCCAGCTTGAGTTCGACTTCAAGTTTGAGCGGGGCACACTATGCAAAGAAACATGCCTCAAGAATTGTCCAAACATCTCAAGATTCGCATCCGCAACGGCGCAGGGGGGATTTGATCCAGGGGGGCCCCCCCCTGTCGAACAGAATCCCTTCTTACAGGACCCAAACTCTAGGTAAATGGCAAAGTCCTGCTTGCAATACATGTTTGCTAAAGCAAAAAGAACTCAGGTAGCCTGAGGCTGCCTTTCGTGAAAAGTCTATAGAGTCTAACTTCTCGATCGTTTCAAAAACGCGAGGACGAAGCAGAGTAGTAGAAGCGCGCTTGGTATGGGATTTTGTAGGCAATGTAGACCTTCAGATGAGCAGAAAGCAGAAGCACCTTTTGTGTGATATGTGGTGAGCAGAAAGCAAAGGAGCAGAAGCAGGCGTATACATGAATTCGTCCAGATGCATCATATCACGCGTCGTTTGGACCTCACCGTGACAAAAACAAGAGCACAATTCGCGTTGCAATCGACAACAAAACCTGAATAAGAGGTTTATTGAATATGGATTTCACGACATTTCACGTATCAAAAATCATATTTGCAGCTCCAAATCCAAGGGGGAGCACTTCCAGTGTGTTTATGTTTTCTTGCGGTTGCGCAATCACATTGCTCTTGCACAAAGAAGGTTTTAACTCCACAGGTGTTCACTTCTTTATCTTGATCTTTCCTTGCTGATATGGTTTCCCTTTCCGCAGCAACCTCTTCTATTCCTCAATGCCCTTGCCTCGCGCTCAAGTAGTATTTAAGGTTATTGAGAATATATATTTGAGAATCAATCGAGAATGGTCCAGAATAGGCGGAGTTTGACCACATGTTGAAGGATTGCTTAGGGGGCATCGATTTGGCAAATTGTGCGTACATATATGTATATAGTTATATTATGGTACCCCTCCAACTCCGCAAAAAAATAAATATATACATCAAAACCATGCACCCCAGAAACAGCTACGAAAGACACCGCAAACACTAGTGCTCTCGTTAGAAGGGTATATAAACCATTTTTGGTGTGTATAGTGTATGAATATATATATATATATACACATCAACGATGAAATCTCAAATGATGCTTGCATGCTTCATCTTGCCTGCGTCTGGATGTGCGTCTGGATGTGGGTCTGCGAGGAGTTCCGGCACCTCTTGGCGAAGGTGATGACCAGTGCGGAATAATCCTGGAAAGTCAAGGATTACGATGCAGTCAATGCAGTCAGAAGTGGGGCTTCGTGGATGCAACTTCTGAACATGAGATGCAAGAAAATGAAAGCATGGTCGTTCTGAAATTTGTGATTTACTCCATGCTAGCTGCAAGAACTCCGTACTTCGCTCCTCCTCACCCTCTCGTGGAGGTTTGAAGGTTTGAATGATTTGCCTTTGAACCTCTGGAGGCGAGGATGCAACGTACCTGAAAGCGTCCTGCAGCACGACGACATAAGCAGAGAGTTCAAGCACTGTTTCGCCCTGGAAACTCGAAATTGTCCTCATCACATGGATACCGAACTCTGAAAGCCTGCACGCTGCTAAAAGGAATTAAGCTGCATGGGCTCTCTGCTCAACGCAGTGGCAAAAGGGGATCTGAAGGCTGAGTGCATTCTTGCGCGCGTATGGTACAAATTACATAGGCAAACAAAGAATTCTAGAAGCATTCATGGCAAATAAGGAACAGCTTCCCTCTATTTACGCAGCAGGTTGCACTCGGCGAATGCCTTTAGTGATCCACAGACGGCCCCAAGTAAGTCGATTCCCCCCCTTTCATCTGGCTTGATTCATTTCCAGCAAAATGGCATCCCTGTATGTATCATTCCCCAGGCAACTGCATACTATTGTCGCAAAAGCACAGTGGGGTTGCCTCTGCTTTTGGTCAACCGTATCAATCGAAGTTTCCAGAAACCAGAGCTTGCTAAGTTTACACTTGGGACCTCACGGAACTTTCCGGAAGCTCCTGAAACCTGCCTGGGGCCGAAGCAAGGAACTTTCTGGCTCAGCTGGAGCCCCAATTTGGAACCTCACTTGTATAACCTCACGGAACCCACCAGGGAAAGTGGAATCAGTGGAATCCCATCCTGTGAACATCCTGAAAAACGGCCTATATTATAGCCTAGGCCACTTCGGAACCTATGTGGGCTGAAGACCCAAAAGCCTTGTGTTTCTCGAGGCGAAGTCAATGAACTTTGATACCAGTACATGGAGAAGCTGCAGTCTGGTTCCACTTCTGCTTGCATACACAGCCCCACTCCCTCTCTTTACTTCTCGATAGCCTCCAGTTCTTCTCGCGACACTGGGATGTCGACGTGGGGGTGCAGTTGAGGCACCTGACAGGGTTGTGACCACTCAAGAGACCAAAACAGGAACAAATGATGACTAAGGATGGCCAAAGTTCCAACGAGTTCAATCAGTGGGAAAGAGGGCAGGGGCCAAGCGAGTGGCCACGACATCCGCGCGAGGAACAAATCTATGCCGCCGTTCAAGTGCAAACCTTGGCAAGAAAACGTTTGCAAAGCGCTGAAGCTGCAAGTGCGCAGCTTCCCTTTGAAACTTTGCCCTCTTTTCCTTCTCTGGGGCAGGCAGTCCGTCCACGTTCGTTCTTGCAGCTTGTGTGCTGTCGCCGCTTCTTCGTGAAGCTGATGATTAAGGCAGAATAGTCCTTTCACAAGGTGTAGTATCTGGAGGCTCGCACGATTAAAGTTGGCAAGCAAATGCTTTCCACATCTGTCCTGCTCACCCTCGTTCTTCGGCCTGAAGTCGTGCAGCACCTCCTTCTGCACCTCGCAGTGCTCATCAGCACATACATCCACATCATATACATATAAACACAACCCATCTCGGCTAAAATGTGCACTGCACTCATATGAGATCAAAGGTGTGGAAGACTCCGTTTAAGCGCCTCCAAGCTGGAGTTCACAATATAATTGTAGGCCTAAGAGAGGGGGAATCCGAATCCGCCCACTACGCATCTGGGACACAAACAGGGTCGAGCTGCTGCATCATCAAATGGGTACTGAAGGCGGAAGGACTCCAATTCAGCGGCCAGCTCACTCATCGCCAAACAGCTCCTGAAGTTCTTAGGAGAAGGACAACGCCCAGTGCAACCAAGGGCCACCCGAAGGCACCAAGTTTATAAAGTTAGCCATCCTGCGCTGCGAACACAAAGAATCTACTAGGGGATGTTAATCTACCATGCTTTATAGGGCTGGCAATGTCATCGACTGATACATCCTTTGCACATGGATTTGCGTGAAGGACCGCGCTCTCGACTTCATGTTGGGCAAAGCCCTTGCAACAAGGCTCTTGGGCTACGCCTGACAGGGCTGGATTATCTGCCAGACAGGGCTGGTGCCATGGCTGGAACCACGCCAATGAGTCCTTGAACCAAGTATAAACCTGGCACACAAGATAGTGATCAGAAGACTGAACACGATGGCCAGAAACCCTCAGAATGCTCATGATGCTCTATTTGCAAAGGCACAATTTACATGCGTTTCTTTTACCCGGCTATCTGGCAAGATCTAGGCAAAGCCTAGGGCATTTGCCCAGCTCTTTGGCGAAACAGAAGCGGATAGAATTGCTACAGGCCACGTGCAACGAAACCAAGCTCTTTGAAGCAACCAAGTGCCACCGAACGCCTCCATTGGTCTGGATCTCCAGGGTCACCAGCGGGCACTTGGGTCAAGCGTGCTTCAATATCTGCCACAAGAATGGCATCACCATCGGGACCCTCGTAAATGCCCTCAAGAAGCCGGGTTAAGGCCATCGGGTACCCCAAAGGTCCCCCATCTCGGCCTTCTACGGCGGCTTTTTTCCAAAGAAGACCCAATGCCAATTTGACTTCTTCCCAGTCTTCGTGACCATGTTCAAGCAATCTAAGCCATGCCTCCCGCGCTTCTCGCGTTTCTAATTTCTTGAGGAGTGCAACCTCGTTTGGGCCGCAATCCAACCCCGCATAGACTGCAGTCTTCTTTTTCCTGAAGGAATTGCAATGGTGCCGCTGCACAATCAAAGGCACATCGATGGAAAAGCTCAACCCAGAACTGCCCCACAGCAACGCAGCCAAGCCGCCAAACATTGCAGCTGGCATAAATTTTGGCGCTCGACGCATGGCAGGGTGAGAATGAGTATATATAATTCAACCTTTTGCCTGACGTGCTTGATCCAAATCCAAACCACAATCGACTGATGCCCACGCTCTTCACACATTCTTGGCATCCACACCCAGGCTTGGGAATAAGGGTGAAGTGCTAGATTTGGACACTGAGACACTCCTAGAAACTACATCCATTTTCCACGCTGCAGATGTGATTCAGAAACGCGGTGCTGCTCACTAAATGAGACTTTTCACCCGCTCACCTGGACTTGCCGCTCGTGATTGCCTTGACATAGGATGCCTTAGCGTGCAGAAACTTACGCAAATGTCACACTTGCCATTGAAGATGTGCATGGTTAAAAAAAATGTTGCGTACGTCTAACCTTGTTAAACTCAGATTGCGCGGTCTGACCAACAAGAACGATAAAGTCAAGGTGTCAATTGCATAAAAAACTTGAGATCCGGGAAAATATCCAGGTCTCGGCACATTGTACAATGTACATGACTGCTGAACTACCCGGCGCCTGGCGGGCGAGGGATCAATAAAAACCAAAAATGAATCAAAAAATAAAATATTTCAGGGGATCAAGAAAAAACAAAAATGAATCAAAAAGAACATTAAAAAAACGTAAACGGACCCAAACGTGCAGAGGGAAGAGCAATATTCCATTAACGGGGGGGGTCAACAAAAAATAATAAATGAATCAAAAAATAGACATATTTCAGTGTGATCAAGAAAAAAACAAAATAAACGGACCCAAACGTGCAAAGGGAAGAACAATATTCCATTCGAAGCAGTGATAACAAGAATAAAAAAACACAAACAGTAAATCACATGAAATGAAAATGCAAATGAATGAAAGAAGGAAGAAAAAATGAATGAGTCAATGAACGAATGAAATGAATGAAATGAAAACGCTCAACAATTAAAAGCGGGAGGGGGCGCGGGGGAGAGCGCAGCGCCTCCCCCGCAATGTAACTTGGCACGACCAAAAAACAAACATCATGGAGTTTCCCCAATGAATAGTGCTTTGATACAGTAACTGCAATGGTCTCTGTGCTGGGCATCTGGGCAAAGTTTTGCAACATCGCATTTCAATTTCACAGCCTTCCTTCCTTCCTTCCTTCCTTTCATCCCGCTAGCCCTTCCTTCCTTCCTTCCTTCCTTGCTTCCTTGCTTCGTTTCTACCTACCTGCCTACCTACCTTCCTTCCTTCCTCCCGCTAGCCCTTCCTTCCTTCCTTCCTTGCTTGCTTGCTTGCTTGCTTCCTTGCTTCCTTGCTTCCTTGCTTCCTTCCTGCCTTCCTTCCTTCCTTTCTTGCCTCGTTCCTTCCTTCCTGCCTTCCTTCGTTCCTTCCTTTCTTCCCTTGCTCGTTTCTTTATATGTTTTTTGATGCATTTTTATGTCTTTTGATGCATTTTTGTTGTTCGTTTGATGCATTTTTACTTATTTTGATGCGTCTCCTGCGCCGGGCTGAGCAGCGAAACTAATTCCAGGTGCCCACCGACGCAACAACATAGAAAAGTGGAACCATTGAAAATACATGCAAACACACAAGCAGGGTCACATCCAACAGTTTCACGCCAAGGTGTCCTTCACGCGTCTCCTGTCACACATCTCAGCTTTGCTGGATGTGACAAGCCTGGCCCCTGCATTAGGTACCACACCCCCATCACTGGCCAACAGGAGCACACTCATACAACCACGCATGTTCGGTAGCAGAACCATTGGAGCACTCCTTTGCTGTATGTACGCATGGGGCACATGCCCCATTGTGGACACCTGTGCCAACACAGCTACTCCACGATGAGGGAAGGGAAGGTTGATCACCTCCACGCACGCGTTGTTCTGCTAAGTTCCATGTTTCGAAAATGGTGTGCTTGTGAGGACTTTTTGATGCTTTTGAAGATTAATAAAAGTTGATGTGGCTTCGGAGGTAAACGTTCGCGATGCCAGATATGCAGCCCGGGGGAGACTGCATTATTGACATCGTGTGTGTGTGTGTCAACCCCTGTACCTAAGGGTTCCACCTTGTTTTTAGTTTTGAATGCTTCTTCAGCAGCGGATGGAGACACCTGTATTGCTTCTCCATCAACGAAGCTTGCAATACATGGTGAGGATATCAGTTCCGGACGCGGAACTGACGTACCTGCTTTCAACACACCGACTCCAATGGTCCACCCTGCTGCTGTTCGTTGGTTCCATGGTCCTTCTTCACGATACTCTCCCACAAACAGGTTTGCCACCGCAGTTCTCAGCCGCTCGTGAGTTGCAGCCGACCGCGCGAGAGTTTGACCACTGAGTGAAACAATTGTTCAACACTTCAAGTGACCTGACTTTTTCGCCTTGCTGTTCCCTCACCTTCCTTCTCAGCTTGGGAACTGAGCTAACTGAAAACCAATGTCAGAGTGTGAACCGCTCAGCCGTCCCACTTGGGTGCTGGGCGTGATCCTCCGCAAGGAGGCGCTGCAATCATTCCGGAATTCGTGTTACTGATTCTTCGTTTCCACCATTCGGATTTTCTTAACCGACTTTGTTTCACTACTGAATTGTCTGAACAAAAAGCCGCCGGGCTTTCACGGATACCACAGCCGCCGGGCTAAAAAACGGAATTCATCTCACTTGAGGCCAGGCATGTTTCCCAACCCCCCCCCCACCGAGTTCTACTCCCTACCTAATTAGGGTAACGCAAGGAAATGGTACTCGACACACTTGTGTGTCGGTGCCTTTCCCTTTGTTGTCCCTGTTCTAGTCTTCTCTACCCGGGCGGTCTAAGACTAAAGTCCCGCTCCCTAACTATTGCATTTAATTCACTTCCGCTAAGTAATCAGTACTTCACACACGGACACACACATGTACATACACCTCCCTGCCCCCCCCGCATTCTTTCTTGCGCTTTTGGTCGTTTCTTGGGCTTTCTCTCACTATTCAGGTTCTTCGCACGAGCGCCGCAAAGCGGCACCGTGTGTCAACCCCTGTACCTAAGGGTTCCACCTTGTTTTTAGTTTTGAATGCTTCTTCAGCAGGGGATGGAGACACCTGTATTGCTTCTCCATCAACGAAGCTGGCAATACATGGTGAGGATATCAGTTCCGGACGCGGAACTGACGTACCTGCTTTCAACACACCGACTCCAATGGTCCACCCTGCTGCTGTTCGTTGGTTCCATGGTCCTTCTTCACGATACTCTCCCACAAACAGGTTTTCCACCGCAGTTCTCAGCCGCTCGTGAGTTGCAGCCGACCGCGCGAGAGTTTGACCACTGAGTGAAACAATTGTTCAACACTTCAAGTGACCTGACTTTTTCGCCTTGCTGTTCCCTCACCTTCCTTCTCAGCTTGGGAACTGAGCTAACTGAAAACCAATGTCAGAGTGTGTTCGTCCGTGTGTCCTGCCCGACCGAGACAGACAGACGGACGGACGGACGGACGGACAGACAGACAGACCGACAGACCGACCGAGACAAACAGACCGAAACAAACAGACCGACCGAGACAGAGACAGACCGAGCAAGACAGACCGAGACAGACACACTCCCTGCGGGCGGCTTCGAGCGCGAAGCGCTCTGAATAGATGATAGTGAAAAATACATTGAAGGTACATGTTGGACGGAAATAAAATTGCATCACATAACAACTGGTCGATGTTGATCTTTGTCAGAATTCCAAGGTTCGCACAGGCAGTGAAACAACTAACCCCCGCGGAGGCCAGCCCGTACACACAAAGGCTACAATTCCACCACCACATCATCATACAAGTCTTAAGCTTCCTTCGCATGCTGATGTCATATCAGTCAGAGCCAGAGCTTCCAAGTGTTTCGTGACATGCTGCTGCGGGCATTTGAACATTGTATTTTAGACTTTGGAGTGCCTTCTTTTCGATCGCCTCTCTTTGCACTTCCTGAGTGGCTCTTTGTCACTAGTTTAATATATCTGGACCTGGGCAGCAGTAGTGTCTCCGCACCACACAGTCAATCAAATACAATGGCTAAAAACATTCGATAAACTAGAATGGATGAGGACATAAACTGGGGCCTCGACACATACAGGAAAAGAAAGAGATTGGGAAACCCAACAGAAGCAGGGGAGGAATGGAATGTTGCAAAGCATTCTAACTTGTAGCCTTGTCTCAACTTTGAGCTCCCGTTCTGTCTCTAGGGGCCGCATTGACCAAATGGATTGAAATTCAAGAAATATACATGCCGTGCTCCTCACTTTTGCACAGTCTATCCTTTGTTTTCCATGATTGACTGGGAACACACCTTGCGCAAGTGCAATCAATACATGCAAAGAGTCACTCGTGTTTATGTCAAGTGCAATCAATACATGCAAAGAGTCACTCGTGTTTATGTCAAGCTGCACAAACCTGGGCCACGTCCCATTTGTAATCAGGCAGTACAGCTTGGAACTTGTACACGTAGTAGAGTACCTGGCGCTGGTCGTTTTGCAAGCGTCTCCCAAGCAGCAGAACCAGCGGTTGGGTAGGTAGGTTGGCCCGGGGCACCCAGGCACAGGTGACCAAAATCAACAAGAATGACCTGGGTTGTGAAGAAAAAGAAAACGATGACCTCTATATATATACAATGGGCCCCAAATAGATCACAAAAACAGCACTGTTCAGGAAAGGAACCGTGTGTAAGAAAACAAGCTATTTGCATCTAAGCAGCGACAGGAAAACACGATAGTTGGCCGGCTCCGTCCTCAGCTTTGAAACATTGACACGGTGACACGATACCTAGCCTCGTAGCTTGCATCTTTCTGCCACTGAGACTCTTCTGCCAGGGTTGAATCAAAGTATTCTGGGTTGCTCTTTTGTTCCGGTCTGGAACCACGCCGGCATATAGGGTATCTTTGAGCAACAGGATGAATTCCAGCGCGACCTGATCAAACAGGTTGACTTTTCGAAGTCTGAATGCAATGTGACAAGCTCACGGGGAAAAAGACAAATGAACAAACACTTTGGTTGGCATGTGTGCTTCAAGGCGCAGCATTCAGCAGAAGGTCTCCAAAGCTCGGCGTGGCCGCAAGCCAGCGGCATCCAAGCCAAAGCAAATAGACATTGATGAAGTAGCGAGGGAGAACGCAGGTTGACATCAGCAGGACTTTGATCGAACGCGTCAAGCCCACGATGATCTCACATTCACCGTCACTCTCCACCACTGCGTCACGCATAGATGTAATCCTTGGGTTTCAATATCAGCACACGAGTGGCACTTTCCAAGCCGAACATCAGAGGTGGTTCAATCAATTCTGGCTACCCCTGAGCCGCAGCCAGACAGTCCCTCACAAGACTTCTCGTGACGCCAAAGAACCAAAAATGAAACGCATTTGTCTCATTTGTCATCAAGAGAAATCAGCAGAATCTGGACTCTTAGCTGTGCGTCGTAGGAGTTGCCAGTATGAGGCGTACAAAAAGGTCACCACAACGTCGGAGATCTGCAACAACAGTCAGTGTCCAAATGAACCTTAGAAGGGAGCCTAGCATCACTTTCAAACAGCTTGGAGTTGACAGACCTCTGAACCAGTGCAACAAACTGGCGATCCCTCGTGCCTCAAATGATGGGCAGGTCATGCATGGCGGATTCTTTTCGTTCTGACCCCTGTTTAAAATTATCGTGTACTGTTGTGAAGTCTGGTTTTAGCCAACCATTGAAAATCATGATTTAGTTATTTAGCACAAATGTTGCAGATTTATTTAGAGAGGGGGGAAGCACCTGGGACTCTATAGTGCTTCACATAGTGAAATAGATTAGGGTGCGGAAAGCAGTCTGAGACAAGTCCTGAGATATCCTGAGATGCCAGAGAGAGAGAGAGAGAGCAGGCAGACTCCGGTTGCAGGCGCCTTCCCAAGGTCGCCTGGGAACCGCATCACGTATTCCCTTTTCGAGTCCGCACGAGAGAGAGAGAGAGAGCGAGGGAGCGGGGAGCCCTGAGACAGTTGCGACAGTCACTAAGTCGTTTAATTGAACGATGGTTTCTTTGCATGGCCCTGATGTATCCCAGCTTCCTGTCTCTCGGTGGCCCTATAAGTCCTCGGTCCTAGGTCCTAGCTAGTAAGTAGCTAGCAGCTAACTAGCTTATAGGCCCGCTCTAACTATTTGCAATTTCCCTGCCCTGCTCTATGTCTCTCACTATTGTGTTCCACTAATATTTCCCACCTGCTAATGGATTTGCTATTTTTTTGCTATTTCCTCGAAAAATAGCAAAAAACTGCACATAGCAGAACATCCAAAATAGAGAAAACAAATAGCGACTCTGAAACCCTCACACAATAGAATAGAATAGGCAGGCAGCGGAGTGTGACCAGTGACTAGTGACTAGTTTACTGAACCGTGACTTGTTGACCCGACAAACATGGGTTGAACAATGGAGATAGGCTATATGGCATAACCGGGCATAACCATGAGCCCGAAGCACACCGCCTGCAATGGACGCTGGTTTTGAACCAGCGGATGACAGGGAGGAAGCAGCAGTTCATAATTACATGGACTGAGGGCCAGCTGCCTCCTGCTTGGCTAAGACGTCCTCGAACCCAGACTTGGAAATGACAGTGAGTCTAGAGTCTAGTGACTACTGACTACAGTGTAGTGGAGTCTAGAGTCTAGACTCTAGTGACGAAGCAGAAAATTCTTGCCAAGTTGCCACCAACAAACTCTCAGTTCAAACATCTTCAGCACACATATGACCTCTCTTTTTAGGTTTACTAGACTTTTGATGGTGCTGTTTCTCTCTCTAATTCACTTAGCAGTTATTTTGCTAAAATAATCCTTTCATGTCTACCAGTGGTTCCCTGAGCACAGCTTCACAAGTGTACTGTATTAAAATCCTACGTCAACACGGTGACATTAGCAATCGAGTGGTGCCCAAAGCTATTTTTGAACAGGGGCTTTCCAATAAAATCAGTGGCAATGACCTTCCTCAAATAGGTTTGACCCAAGCAAACAGTAACACCTTTCAAAAATCCTGGAACCTCCAACCCCGAGATGTCCCCGACTTGCCAACAACTCCAACCAGCTGGTGGTGACTCGGCATTACTATATAACGTTTTATGAGAGATTTTGCTGGTATCCTTGTGGTGGCACATGTCCCGTGGGCCGTGGGTTTGTTGTGGCCTGAAGTGCTTGAGCTCGATGCCAAACATGAGTAACAAGGTTCACTAGGAACAAAGGACATCGCTACTAGGAGCAAGGACGCTACTGGGGCTCCTGGCCTTACTGCTAGTAACAAGGTTCGCTACTAGGAACAAAGGGCATCGCTACTAGGAGCAAGGACGCTGCTAGGGGCTCCTGGCCTTACTACTAGTAGCAAGAACTAGGCTCAAGTCCACAAGGTTGGCCAGTCACTCCACGCAATGAATGTCTCAAACACTCCATGTAAGCATGGCCGACTCTTGAGTGGTTTGGGATTCTTTCTGAAATCCTGTTTTCCCTGCAATTATTCCTTTAAAGTTTCGGCGCTCGATGATCATGCAACCTCCCTGATTTCCAAAAAAACGCAAAACTGTTATACTACATATATAGATTCCCGTGCCTCTAGGTGACTTGCTTCCATATTGTGTCTAATGGAGTTTTTTTTCCTGAAATTATGACATCAGCCTGCTTGTCGGACTGGTGTTGAAGGTTTGAAAAGGAGTTGCCAAGGAGAGTACTGGCACTGAGGAAGTACTCACTCTGAAGCGATGCTGTGGAATACGCTATATATATACAATATTATACAATTATATACAGTATCTTCTATCAATAGGAACTTGAAGGCCCCCGTCTTGCTCCTAGCTAGCAATCCTGTCCGAGGTCAATTGGCAAACGTTCTTCTTGAAGAATTCCTCTCCCTTCCATGGGTCAAAGCCTTTCGGTGCCCAATCTATGCCAAGCCAAAGCCTAGACCCAAGCGACCTTCTCTTCAACTAGCAGCCAGCATTGCTTGACAGGTGTTTGGCCACAATTGATAACAAAATATCGGCCTTGTTTTAAGTTCTATATATCCCCCATCACCTCAAAGATGTGAGGCATGGACTGAAGTTGGCGCGTCAAATGTTACTAAGTGCTGTCTTGCAACAGAATTGGTAGCAAAAGCTGAGGTTGGGAAAAGGGAATCCTGCATGCACTCGATTGCTCATCTTCTGTTAAACGGCCAAAATTTGCCGGGTCGAAGTACTGCTTGTCTGCACCTCTAGGAAACCCATTCGGTGTCAGGTACACATGAGTCATTTCTGCACCATACATGACAAATTCATACCTGCCATAGATCTGACGGATTTCTGTCACAGCACGGCTGGCAACCAAGCTTTGCATCTGTAGAATGACAAAGATCTGCAGCGAAATGACAAATATCATAAGAACGATGCTGCTTGACAAGCGTGAGACTCGGAGGAAAATATCGCCTTTTCCATCAACCAAGCTAAAGGAATCTCGCACTAATGTTGCAATTCCAGCTCCATATACATCTTCGTCCAGGTTCTCGGGCTGTCGTTCTACAATCTCCATATCAGAACTGGGGTTGTGCCTTTCATAGTATCGTAGAAGCACAACTGCCCCAAGTCCCAACAAAAAGGACCCTGGTGCAAAAACCCCTAGCACGTAGACTTCAGGTGCGGTCTTCTTTGGCGGCAGCTCTGGCAAAGCCTGCTCACTTGGCTCCAAGGCTATGTTGCTTCGCTTCAAGAACTCGCAGCCCACGCCCACCAGGAGTGAAAGAAAAACCACGCGGGCACACTTCATTATGGCTGATCCTTGAACCAGATGCTGTGGTTGTACGAATCAAGCATTTTGGATCACCTTCGATTTTGGACCTCTTGCTTGGGCAATCATGTTGCAACCGTGAATCAAACCTGACATTGCCTGCCATGTGCTCTTCACAAAAAACAGGCGCAGGAAAAACATATCAAACCAGTTGCTGCAGTTGCCCTTCTGTCGCTCACAGGTCAACAAACCAATAGCACAAAATACAAAGAGTTACTACTCTAAGGACTCTAAGCCTAAGCGCATTCGAACGCCCAAAGAAATGCAGACTGGGCTGAGCTTACACACGCTCAAACACTCGCCGCACACACGCATCGGCACCATGAAAAGCTCACTGTTTCCACAAATAATATCCGAATCTCCGACATCAATGTCCAATGAGGAAACAAGAGTGGTCTTCCCCTAGGTACAATGCTACCATTCCAGGCCACAAACTGTTCAAGGCATCAGCATCTGTCCGATCTCAGCTTGTAACAACAAACACCTCAATGTCAATGCCACAAATGGTGCTCGCACGCTCCTTGCTTTTGCAGCTGCCGTGTCAGGTCAGAGTGCTGTCTTCGGTGTAGCTTTTCCAGAAGAACCATGAAGAACATGCATCACCCTGCCGGAGCCCAACTGAGACTGGAACGGCAATTGCTATCTTGGGATCTGTTGGAACTCGCCGAGAGTAAGTGAGCTCTGCGTCCCCTGTGGACAACACAAACATCAGAGCAGCATGATCAAGGCGATGCAGCTACAAAGTCCCTAAGCCCCCTTGGTCCGATTGCATAGCACACGTCCACGACATACTGCTAGCAAATCCGTTTTGAAGCCTGTCTTGCCCCTCCAGCACAGCGCAAAATTATGTTGAGGCACTGGTGGAAGCAGCCTGTGACCCCTCGCTACGGATTTGAGAAGCTCAGGGTGCCAAATTGTCATGCCCAACACATACCGAATGGACTCCGCATCATTCCAGACTTCATGGTCGTATGCATCATCAAAAACCAAGAGCTGACCAGTGCGTGTGTAGTTGACAGTTTTGTCTGCAACTCGTATTCGAGACTGATTTCTCGCGGGGACGCTTAGTGCCAGGTGGACAGTCAATCGGAGATCATTGCCTAAATGTGGGATGATGTGGGCGCCCGGAGCCAGGGCATAGAAGTTGACATACATTGGAGGTGGGTAGTTGGCCCCCCTGATCGCACCTCTCAGCTCATCCCATAGAGTGTAGTTGAGGTCCATTCGCCATCGTAACCTTTCGCAAGTTTCTCTCGCACAACTGCTACACCAACGTTGCCACCCGCCCCGCGCAGAATGCATCAAATTCAGTCCCGTCCAACGGTGCCTGGAACCGACGAAATACCAATCATTGGCCGAATCATCGAAGGCACCTGGCTCCTTCGCGACACAGCGCCACAGATCCGAGCGAATTCGTTTCGCCACAGCACTTTGCCCAAGTTGCCGGATCCATCCAGGCAGGCGTGGATCCTTGAGCGTCCACCACGGCTGTGTTGGAATGTCGGGATTTTGCAAGTGCAAACGCTTGGCTGACAGCCCACATGGGGTAGCATAATCCTCAGCATCAGCCTCACGATCCAGCTGATTGAGTAATAGCACGATTTTTGCATTGCACATTCTTTTTCCCAACTCTTCCTCAACTGCCGAGAACAAAGCTAATGCATCCAGCGATGCAGAGACACTGTGACGACATAAGTCGAACAGCGCATCGGCCAAAGCCAACTTGTACTTCAGCCGCTTGAATTCTGGGGCAACTTCAACGGAAGCATGGCGCACTGTGAGCAATGCCCGCAAAAGTTCCTCAGCACCACTGGTCCGGTATGCACCCAATAGCATGCTGCCAAAGTTGGCTAAGATTTCAGCATCTTGCATTCTAAGCTTTTGCTCAGGCTGTGCGACATCAAAGAAAGATCGCCTCAAAGCTTCTTGCACACCTGCTTTGATTTCCCGAGGCCCTAAGTTCAGAACCTCAACAAACTGCACGTAGTCTGCGCTCGCTTCCATTCTAAACGGCTCACATCTTGGCAACATTTGCAGCGCGCAAAGGCCATGCAGCGTTGCTGTGTGTGTGTTGCTCTTGTCAGATCGATGTGCAAAGCAGCCCTTGGCTCTTTGGCCAGGCTGCGTTCCGATTCGAACTGCCGGCAGGAATTTTTGTAAGAGAGATGACCGTGGGCACCCGTCACCAGGGAACGCAAGGCATGCATTGCTAGGCTAAGTTTGAACTCTCCGTCACATTTTGCTCTCATCATCTGGCAAGTTATGAAACTCAAGGCTCAGGGCATTTCATGCTCGTCTCACAACTTAACGGGCCTGATAAATCTCCACTTCATAAGGCGTGAATTTGGAAAGGTTTAGACAAAAGGGAAATGTCCTGACAGGTGAGACTCGATGTGTTGCACCAAAACCCATTAGGCTGTTGACTTGAAAATGTCAGTGTGGCTTCACAGTGCTTCACACACTTCCAATTCAACGGTGCCGGTGACACGCTCCCTGTGGCCAGTCTGGGAGAGCATTCTACACGCTCTGCTTGTGAGTGCCTAACAACTGAACATGCAGCAAGCCCTACCTCCTACAAGCATCTAGTTGTTGGCTTGCGAATTGCATCATCATCCAACTTAAAGGACGACAAACTCTCATGTAATCATTTGTGCCATGTCGTACACGAGCACTTAAGCCTTCCGCACTTGATGCTGGCTTGACTTCAGGAAAACCAGCCAATCATTGCAAGAAAATTGTACCGCTGTTCATCCTATATCATCCTATGTGCGAAAATTATAGTCTAAACGCTTGTTTTGAGCCTCCACGGGTCAGGCTTCTTCTTCTGGTATCGTAAGAACCTGCTATGATGCTATGCAAAGCTTCAAGAATTCAAGAACATGATAGTCAAGTGAGTTTCTTTCTAAGGGCTGCGCGGGAACATCGTTCACGAATGCTGGCAAGTACCCTCCCCCTTCCACCTCGACCTAGCCACGAAAGTGCTAGTTTCTCTCCACACATTCATTTCTCTGCGAGGGAAACCCATGAAGGTCAGCACCCTGCGCTGCAGTGTACGCTAGGCATGTACCAAGCAAATGCCCAGGGCTCCCTTTTGGTGACACACCCTGGCGTTCCCTCTCCAGGACTCCAGGAGGAGAACAAGAGATGCCACAGTGATGCTTCTCCTATCTTGAATATGCACAGCTGGGCAATAGGCCCAGCCATTTTCCAGGTCATAGCCATACACCAAAGAGTACCTTGCAAACTGAGGCAATATGGATCTGGAACTAGTGGCCAAAATTATTGCCCTGTTGAATTGCCTAATGTAATGGCTTGGTGCAATTTTGAACGGGACTTGATTCATGACACAGTAATTACTTCAACTACAGCAGTTGGCAACCAAGTCTATCATGTCGATCAAAAGGCTGCCGAGGCATGTGCCAGGGCGCAACTGGCCGTGTAACATCATGATCCTGCCAAGGAGCCAATAACACAGCTGACTCCATGAACACTGCGTTCTTCAGTTCGTGATTCTACAGAGGACGTGCAATCCGGGTCCATTTTGAACCCACTTGGAGTGGCCAGTCGCTTCGAGTGGCTGAAGTGGCTCATGTGGCCGCCAGCAGGTTGACCTCTCTGGTGGTCTGTTCTGTTCATTTTCGAGAGTTAAGTTACAGTATCCCAAAAAATCTAGGAACCAAATCATTAGTGTGAGGGCTTCCTTGAAGAAGCGTGAGCTATCCTGCTCGCAGATACTAGAAGCTGTAGTAGCTAGGAGCTTCCTCCCTTACTTAATCAAGTAGGCACCTCTCCTCTTGCTTTACCTATAAAACCTCCTCATTGAATGTCGAATCTCTTCTCTCCAAGACCTCTCTCTTCAGTTGAAAAGTATTGAATGTTGAATCTCTTCTCCCCAAGACCTGTCTCAACCTTCCTTTCAGACTCTCTTCTATTGAATTGAATACCGAATCTCTTCTCTCCAAGACCTCTCTCTTCTGTTGAAACGTATGGAATATCGAATCTCTCCAAGACCTCTCTCTTCTGTTGAAACCCGAATATCGAATCTCTTCTCTCCAAGACCTCTCTCAACCTTCCTTTCAGACTTCTGCCAAGTCCTCTTCCTCGGCCACTTTGGCCACATGGACCACTTCAACCTTATCTTGAACCTTAGAGTCTTATCTCTTTTCAAAGTAACAGCAACCTAAATCAGCCACTTCGGCCACTTGGGCCACTTCGGCCACTTGAAGTGGCTGAAGTGGCCCAAGTGGCCCAATCAAATAGCGCACCTTGCGTGCCCAATGTGATTCTGCTCCTCATTCCCTGCGGGACATGCTCTCTCCTCCATATCAGGGCTGTTGCGGTAGCTCAGGCCATCTGTCCTGAGGAGTGGGTTCTTGTCACTGTGATGGTATTTAAGAAATGGAGTAAACTGACGTCGCAGCTGTGCTTTGAGCCACCGGTTGTCGATGATAAACTCCTATCTCAATTCGATTCCAAGCTTGCGCTTGAATAGCTGAAGTCACGTTCATTTGTTATTATATATGTTTTCTGAGCTGTTTCTGTGTCCTTTTTGAATCTCTTTGGCTCTCTGAAAGGGAGATCTTGGTCTATGTGTTCGCTTGAAGTCCTGTGGCTTAGTGCCTCTCTGACCTTGTCCCGCTGCCAACGTACGTCTGAACAGACATTCAAATCTAGGAAGGACGACTAGGGAGGGTAGGCCGTGACAAACCTTCAGAAAGCATCAAATGCAGTAAGGGGTTAGGCTAGGCACTGCTAGTACAAAGGGCTCAGGCTTATATACTCAAGAAATCTCCCTCCGCCTGGGGGGCTTCCTGTAGGAATCCCTCGATTTAGTTCCTAGATTTTGAAATATTTCATTGGGATTCATTCTGAACGATTTCCGGTTGAGTGGCAGCTTCCCCTTCTTCGGGCACCTCTCGAAATCTTCATACTCACCTAAACACATGCGAAGGAAGAAAGAGAAAAAGGACAAAGCAAGCAGCAGAAGAAGGCAGCGAAGGAAGAACAAGACAGAACAATTAGAACAAGAAAGGCAAGGCCGCAGTTGAGTACATGCCGAGCGGGAAGCATGTCTTCGACTTTCTCCAGACTCTCCCGTCTCCAGGGCCGATGACGTTCAGAGAAAGTCCTCCGTTCCAGCGCACTTTCGTACTCATCATACACCTGGTGCCAAACAGAAAGCTTGGAGGACTTTCAGTCAAATTTCAAGTGCCCTCATGTCATGATGGACCTGAGCTGTCCACACAACTTAAATCGAGGCCCACACTTTCAGTTGTAGACTGTTGGACCTTAGAAAAGCACAATGCTTTCTATATCATGTCCTATCGGGGCGTGGGTGAATGAGTGGCACACGCTTCGCACAGCATGGCATCAATCTCTGGATCCGGATCATAGGCATCTCCTCGAATTTCACCGCTACAGCAGCACTCCACTCTGCTGTGGGAAGTTTGTCAGTATTTGCTGTCAGTAAATTAGGTTGGCACCTGCCACGTCCGCAACCTGCTGCGAGCAACTAGTTGCTTAGGAACTTCCATGCGTGAATGTATATATATATATATACAGATACAGTGTATATCTACATATATATATATATATGTGAATCGTGACATGGCCGTATGAACCGCAGGAACCCGATTGCTCAGGCATAAAACGGGCGCCGGTGCGATGCCCCGGGTGGGGCTACCGCTGCTACTTTGGTAGCGGAGCCCCACCCGGGGCAATCGAGTGACCGCGGCTGGTCACGGCGACATGGCGTCATCTTCAGACCAAGGTCTGAAGAGGTTCGGTGGCGAAGAAGAGGATCCTGGTAAACAGCTGAAGAAATGGAGGACCTGGGCTCTGGCCAAAATGATGACATTTAAGGATTTCAAGAAAGAGTCCAGGGGACCATGGCTGTTGACACTCCTCGACGGCAAAGCATGGGACGCTGTGGAGCATCTTTCGTTGACAGAGCTCGCCACCGCCGACGGCGAGCGAATGCTGTGGGAGACCCTCAGCGATCGGTTCCCAGAGAAGGAACAGCATGATGTGATGGGAGAAGTGTTGGGGGATGTGTTCGGCCTGGTGGCCGCAGAAGGAGAGTCCATGAAGGTGTGGACCGCAAGGGTCAAAGAGACCTTTGACATTTGCAAACGCAAAGCATCAGTGGAGTTCCCTCCAGCCGCTCGAGGCTGGGTCGCCTTGCATTGTGCTGGATTGAATGAAGAGCAAAAGGCCATCGTGAAGGCCAAGACACACGGCAGCTTAGATCATGATGCGGTCTCGGCCGCTTTCTTCGTTCGTGCTTTCCACTGTATAAAGCCTCTGCAGCTCGCAAGAAGAGTGCCTCCGTGTTCCAAGCTGAACTCGTCACAGGTGAAGATGCCCTTCCTGCTGAAGAAGAGGACAACCAGTTCCAGGACGTCGAGGCCTTTTTGGCTGATCATGATGTTGAACCCAGTTTTCACGATGATCTGGTGCTTTCAGAAAGTGAAGCAGCCGAGGCCTTGGCGGTGAGCTGGAAGGAGAGACGCAAGGAGATTGCGAAGGTCCAACAGTCACGACAGTTTGGGTCGGTCTCTTCATCCTCGACAACTGGCACGGCTCGACGACAGTTTCGAGTACAGGTTGAGGAGCTGAAGAAACGTACCAAGTGCCGCCGATGCGGCAAGATTGGTCACTGGCAGAAAGAGTGCAAGGAGACAATCAAGCCTTCTCCAACGACTGGGGTCAGCTATGTGGAAGCCACTTCAAGTGACACTCTCGCGCCGGCCTTTGTTGGAATGACTGAGTGTTTGTCTGCTACAGAGAGCTTGCATGCGTCCCTGATTTCGTCGCCGGGGTACGGCATTGTTGATTCGGGGTGCGGTCGTACATTGATCGGACGCAGTACATTGCAGCAGTTGGAGAGCATGATTGTTGACAAGGGCTATGCCAAGCCTGTCCGTTATGCTACAGAGAACACCTTTCGCTTCGGCAACGGTGCAGTGGAAACGTCAACTGAGGCTGCTCGAATTCCTGTTGGCATTGGTTCCCAATATGGCATCATCGACGCTGCAGTGATTGCCGGAAGCGCTCCGTTGCTTCTGGGACGTCCGACATTGCAACGTCTGCAGGCTCAGCTGGACTTCTCTGCTGGGAAAATGACCGTGTGTGGCAAGGTGACAGACATGATCACCAATGAAGCAGGACAACTGTTGGTTCACATCCTCCCGTATCCGCCCAACAAGCCTAGTGCACCTGCAGCTACTCCGCAGATTGAGCCCAAAGTGAAAGCAAAGTCCATCGAGCTGGACTCCAAGGCTGGAAGTGTGAAAACAAAAATCACCCTCAAGAAAAAGGAATGTCGGTGTTTGTTGGCTCAAACCAATCGATCCGAAGCTCGCTCGCAGTCTCGCATTCTTGTTGCTGAGCTTTTCTCACCCCCAAGATTTGCTACAGTAGCTAAAAGTTGGGGACATGAAGGCCTGTCGTTCGACATACTCCAGGGTTGGGACTTGGAGGATCCACGAATTCAAGAGAAAGTCGATCGAATGTTAGATGAGGCTGCACCAGCATTGTTGGTTGTGTGCCCTGAGTGCAAGCATCGAGGTGGATGGGACCACCTCAACCGACGCTTTCGCACTCCACTCGAACAAGCTCGCCTGATCCAGAAGTCCCGTCGGCAAATTCGTTTCTGTGTGCAACAGGTACATAAGCAGATCAAACGTGGGGGAGATTTCATTTGGGAACACCCACTGGGATCCGAGATTTGGGAAGAACCCCTGGTCAAACCCCTGAAACGAAAGTATGGGCTCAAGCGAGTGGATATGTGTGCATATGGGTTGAAGTGTCCTGATTCACAGTTGCCCATTCTCAAACCCACGGGTCTGCTGATGTCCACATCAGCCGAGAGCGACTTGAGCCACATCCGAACATGTCCAGGTTGCGCCAAGCATAGACCTATCGCTGGCAAACTTAGGTCAGGGCAGAATGTCAGTAGCTTTTGCGCCGAATACACAACTCAGTTTGTTGAGAGCATGCTGAAACTGTTTGTGTCAGAACCCAGTCAATCTGGCATGGATACAGAAGCGCTCCTGTCGGAACTCGATGTGTCCTGTCTTGCAGCGGAACCCATCGCTGCTGAACCTGTGGCAGCTGAGATGGCTGGAGCCAATGAGGAAGAAGAGCAATCAGTGTCAGGAGAATCTCATGAGAATGTGAAAAGAGCACTGAAGCGATTACACACTAATCTAGGCCATCCGAGCAATAAAGATCTCGTTCGTATCCTGAAACATAGCAAAGCCTCAGAGACAGCCATCCGTCTGGCCCAGGATTTCTCGTGCCCAGTGTGCCAGAATCACGTGCAACCGTCCAGCGCATTGCCAGCAAAGAGCTCACGTCAATGGACGTTCAATGATCGTATTGGCATGGATGTGAAATATTTGCCTGGATGGAAGCCGAATCAACTGGTGCCATGCGTGAGCATCGTTGATTATGCGACCTCACTTCAAGTCATGGCTCCGATCTTTGAGCGTGAGTCGGCCGAAGTGCTGAAAGGAGTCCTTCGAGATTCTTGGATATCGTGGGCTGGTCCGGCTCAGCAGCTAGAGATGGATCCCGCCAAAACCAATCTGAGTGAATCCCTAGGTTCCTTTTGTGAGTCTTTAGGTATAGATCAAAGGTTCACGGCTGCTGATTCGCATTGGCAACTAGGAAAGGTAGAGAGACACGGTCAATGGTTTGCGAGGATCTTTGAAAAGGTCATAGATGAGTGTCGACCCACATCCGCTGAAGAATTCGTTGATTGTGTTCTGCAAACCCAAGTAGCAAAGAATAGCCTCGTCACAGAACAGGGAGCAAGTCCATATTAAGTGGTGTTCGGTCGAAACCCCAGGGCGCCAACTGATCTCCTCCAAGAAGATCCACATGTAGCGGCCTCAGATGCCATCCTCATGGACAGTGGAAGCCAACGGTCGAACGATATCCGTCAGAAAGCACGTCTCGCGGTGCTGCAGTGCCAAGACCATCGCGCCTTTTGGGCGGCGCTCCGTGCTCGACCTCGGCCTCGCAAAGATATTCAGTCAGGGGATTGGGTATACTACTGGAGGTCACAGAAATGGGATCAAGGTAATCTAATCAAGGGGGGTAGATGGCATGGTGCCGGAATGGTCCTCGGTCGACTGGGAGTGAACTGGATTGTTGCTCATAGACGTAGTCTGTTTCGTTGTTCCCCCGAACAGGTGAGACCGGCCAGTGATGAAGAGAGAGTAGTCGCTCAGTTCGACTCAAATGAGCTTCTGGGTATTAAGAACCTCCTGGAGAAGGGTCAATTTCCGAAGGGTCAATTCGTCGATCTAGTGAACTCTGACAATCCCCCAGAACCAGAGCAAGCTTTCGAACAAATCCGCAATCAGGCAATTCGAGCCCAAGAACCCCTGACTGCAGCAGAGATTCGAGCAAGCCAAGTTCCAGAGCAGGCAAATGCGACCTCTCCACCCGTGCCCATGGACACGAGTGAACAGATCGAACCGGTCCCTTCAGTCAGGTCTCGGACAGAAGATTATGGACCCATCCGTAGGATTAGGCACTCCGAGAAATCTCCACCTCAGTACCTGAGCAGGCCACCAGTCATGGCCCAAGATGATTTTGCCGAAATGATGCATGAAGTGATTCCGTCCCTGATAGAACGGCATCTCCAAGATCATGGTCCCAGTACAGAGGTAGAAAGCACAGTGAGTCCTCGAGGGACCAGCTCTAAACGAGAAGCCAGTCAAGATCCCTCAGCTGATTCACCACCACCACGAAAGCTGAAAACAGGTGACGAAGATGATATGCTGCTTAGTGAAGTGTTGTCTGCTGATGTCACCCGACACGACAAGCTCAATGGACGAACGCTCATTGAGACACTCACTGCTGCCTTCTTGCAGAAACGTCAACAGAAAGAAATCAAAGCTTATGGAAATGAACCTGACATGCAGCAAAAAATCGATAAATCCAAAACCGGGGAGTGGGAAACACTAGAGGGTAAGAATGCTGTTCGGGTCTGGAGAGGAGCACAAGCAGAAGAAATTCGTCGTCGGTTTCCCGATCGTTTTATCGGAAGCCGCTTCGTGGCGATCAACAAGCAAGATGAAGATGGAGCTCGAATCAAGAGCCGCTGGTGTCTTCAAGGACACTTGGACCCTGATTTTCATGACAAAATCACTAGTGGAGCCTGCCATAGTCCGACCATGCATCCTCTTTCACGAGCCTTGTTGTTGCAAGTCATCGTAAGTAGACAGTGGGTTCTTCAGCTAGGAGACGTCAAAGGAGCCTTCCTAGAGGCAGGTCCCATAGCTAAGAGGTATCGGCCACTGTATGCTTCTCAACCCCCAGGGGGTGTACCTGGTCTGGATCCTAATGATGTGATAGAGGTTCTTGGAAACGTTTATGGGTCCAACGACGCTCCAATGAACTGGTGGGGAACGTTTGATGAAGCCGCACGTGCAAGCTCGTTTCGTCGATCGCAATTCGATAGCTGTCTGTACTTCTTGCATGATCCAAAGACCGGTGATTTGTGTGGTATCCTAGGCTCACATGTTGACGATACCATCACAGCAGGAGAAGGTCCACTGTATGAAGATGCCATCGCAAAGCTCAAGCACCGGTTTCCCTACCGCAAATGGAGGCGGGGAAACGGAGAATTCTGTGGAGTGACTTACAGTCAAGACACTGACACCAAAGAGATCTCGTATGGCCAAAAAGAATACGCTGAACACATGAGACCTATAAACATGACCAAAGAGAGAGCTCGTCAGAAAGAGTCACTCGCTACAGATAGAGAAATATCCGTGCTTCGGGCTGTCAACGGCGCAGCCAACTGGCTGAGCAGTCAGAGTCGGCCGGATCTGTGTGTGCAAACATCATTCTCTCAACAGTGTTTTCCAGAGCCCAAGGTAGTGATCTTCATTGCGCAAACCAACTGGTGCATCGAGCAAAACAATACAGTGGGGTAGAAATCATGGTGAAACACATCCCATGGTCTCAGTTGGAATTGTGTTTTCATTCTGATGCAGGATTCGGTACTGCAAAGGGTCATAGTACTCAAGCTGGATACATCGCCGCTTTCGTAGGTCCAGGACTCCAGAAAAACCAAGAGAGTGTTTGGTCCCCTTTCTGTTGGAAATCATATAGATTGCCCAGAAAAGTAGCATGTACACTAGGAGGCGAGGCTCAGGCATATTCAACGGCCTCAGCAGTATGCGAATGGATGTCCCTCATGCTTGCAGAAGCTAAAAACGGACCTTTCGACTTGAGGACATCGGAACAAGTTCAGGACTTTCCACCTCAATCCAATTCGCAGTTGAAGTTTCGTGATCAGATCGAACGTGTGCCAATTACAGGTATCACAGATTGCAAGTCCTTGTTTGACAATCTCACTTCGGTCTCTGCCATATCCAAACAAGAAGATAAAAGGATTGCTATTGACCTAGGTATAGTGAAACAGTCAATGATTCGTTCCGGCCTTAAGATCAGGTGGTGTCCGACGGAACTGATGCTAGCTGATGGTTTGACAAAGGATCAGCAGGAAGCAGCTGACCTCCTTCGCTCAGCCTTGTCCCTTGGCAAATACCAGCTGCATGCCGAAGCTCAAGTGTTGGCACGCAAAAAGCAACTGAGAGAAGAGCGCACAACTCGAAGGATTCGACAACAACGTATGGAAGCCGAGCATAAAGAAAGAAAGAAGCAGAAATGGATTGAAAGCCAGGAGCCACAATTGTGACCTCCAAGGATCTGCTTCGCTTCCACATTTTTTTGTTTGGGGGTGAGCATGCCATGTGATGCTGCCGAACAGGGTTATAGAAATCTTGCTCATAGCGTTGTCGGGTGAACCCGATGGCAACGGCATGTTGGGGAGTTGGAACACTCAGGACAATCACTGAGTGCCGTCATAATATGAATTCATAGTGTTTGTCAAGTTGGGGGCCAAGGTTGATCTCGGAGAGCGCACATCGATCGTTCGCGTCGCAGGGGTTGTGATTTGTCTAAGTCAAATCCAAGAAAGCAACTGTTCGCAGTGGCACAGGGGAAGTCAAGGCTTGTCAGCTTTGAATGCGATGAACGTGTCATGTGGCTCAAAAGCAGTGAAGCACGCTCGAACACCCTGATCCTCAGAGTGTAAGTGCACCTTTGCCCGTACCTGTGTGTTAAAAGGTGGGTCAGCAAAAAGTCTGATCCAATGTCCATGTCCAAGAGCGCTCCAGTGTCTAAGGAAGCGTATGACTCGCTAAAGGAGCTCATGAAGTCCGGCCAGCTTTCCAGTGTCCTTGCCCAGGTTAAAGATGAAGTTGATGCTGAACTGGATGCCGCCTTTGAGCCCTCGTCGTATGGAAGCATGCATGATGGTTCAAAACGCCGCCTGTGCTCCAATGAGTCAGCTCGCGACCATGGCTTCGAGATGGTGAATGCCTCTTCCGGACCCATGCCATCATCAACGACAGTTCATCATGCGATGGGAATGTCCGAGAAACACCAGAAGCCGATCCCACCAGGAAAGGCCAGTGGCAAAGAGAAGGCCGTGGTGTTGCCAAATGGCATCAGCTCCTTGACCGAATGGGGAGCCACCATCTGCACCTTGCCCAAGGTCAAGAGTCAACACCTCCGCTACCACGAGATGCTGACGATGAGCCATGAATCGAAGGACATGTGCAGCTACCTGCAGTGGGTTCGCACCTCCGGCATTAGCTCCGCCAAGGTGCAGGACCTGAAGTCCTATAATGTCCTATATGGAGGCAATGAATTTCACGCCAGGCCCTTCGTCAAGCAATGTGACCTATCCTGGCACGCAGATCGTTCGCGAATTTTGAGATTCCTAGGAGTGTGAATCGTGACATGGCCGTATGAACCGCAGGAACCCGATTGCTCAGGCATAAAACGGGCGCCGGTGCGATGCCCCGGGTGGGGCTACCGCTGCTACAATAGATATACATATATATACAGACAAACCGGTGCGCATTGGAATAACACCATAGATCCCCTTGAAGAAAGAAAATAGACCGGTGAGGGGTCCGCCAATTAAAATACAAGCCCATAATGAATACATACAGTATATGCAAGTAGATCTTTTTTCCTTATGAGAGTATGAGTCGTATGTGTACTGTGCCCAGCCTGGTGAACTATCTCAAGCCTTGGGTGAAAAGCAAGCAAGACCTCTCCAGGCTTCTGACGAGACCCCGGCAGCATATCTTGTACTTGTGCAGCATATGCTGCCTGCGACGCCGTGCAGTAGTAGCAAAGTGCAACGCCGTGCTGAAAGCGGCGAAGCTCAAACCACCTCTTCGGGCACAGATGGAACCACACGGCTTTTTCCTGCATCTGCAGAACTGGTTCAACGGCCCCACCACAGTCAGCATGAGTCATGCAAGCCTGCAACGCACGAATTCCCGAAGAATCGCCTGCGGAAAAACGCATGGCATTGCTTGGCAACCAACAATTTCAGATCTCTGAGGGCGCGTGCATCGCGAGTTCAACGGCATATAATGCAACCTGTCGAGAGAACCGTTGTTGCTATGCCCAGCTTCAAAACTAAGACCAATGAAACACCTTTACTTTTCTATTGACAATTTGATTAGTAAAGGTAATGACAGTAACAATAGTAGTAATTCACAATAATGCAAATTATACCAATTTATATATGTCACATATAAAAACCGTCTAAATACACCTGTCTTAGGAAACAACACGTGGCAGTGTCCGTCCTTCGCGTCAGGTCTTGGACACGATATCAAAACCACCCGCCCGAACATTGAATTCGTTCTTTGGACGAAGACAAGAAGCTTTGGACAGTTCTTTTTGAATAAACCATGTTTTTGAACATGAAAGTAGTTATGTGCGGGTGGGGTCAGGCCATAGGGTGAGGCTTAGAAGTAAGCTAAGTAGCCTAAGGAGGTAAGCTACTAAGCTTAAGGCTCAGCCTTGATGATTTGGTTCCTAGATATTTTTCAAATCAACATCGAAGATCGACAGAGAGTCGAAGATGGGAAAATCCTACCGGGTCTACCGGCATCGAAGCAGCCCACAAATCATCTGACGTGTAGGCCTGCAATCCCGTTGTAGGCCTCTGATACCATAAGTCATACCCCACCCCACGCCGGCATAGCAGCATTGTGAGAAAGCATGCCATATTTCATATGGCCGAAAAAACTGTGCCGCGTATTGTTTACTGTGCAACTTTGTTTGCAAGAACGTTTTCTTTCAACATGCCATTGCCTGAATTCGCCACAGCGCCCACGGATTCAGATTGATCTCCTGATCTCTCCAAGGTTTGGCAGCGTATGGGATGGCACAAAATCCAAAGGACGCGCAGGATGGCACACAGATAAGTGACAACAACCTTTTGCAGCCGCAAAGCGCTGCAGTCACACTACTGTAAGGCTGTTCATTGCAACCTTTCCTACGAGACCTACGAGGTTCCGCACAGGAAATCTAAAGAGTGCATAGCTACAGTGCCGCATCCCCCGAAGCAGTACCTCTCCAAAAAAGATCGACCAAAAAAGGAATGTCTATCCTCGTTTTTATTCGCTATTCAAATTTATGGATACTTTGGCATTCTGTCTGTAAACTGTTTAGAAAGAAAAAAGCATGGTTGAAATCAAAAGTATGGAGATGGACTGCTTCGGGCCTAGCGGTCTGGCACCTAACTCTGATCTTTTCCTAAGGCAGCAAGAGCGCTGATTAGCCTCAGTTGAAGGTGAGAGATAATGAGATATGTTTCTTCTTCTATTAAAGGGGGGTAGGCGGTGTAGAGGTGAGGTAGGTTAGCTAGGTAGGTAGCTAGTAGAAGCTAGGGAGTCGCTAGTAGCTACAAGAACGCTACTACCTAGGACGCAGGGTAGCTCGCGCTTCTTCAAGGAAGCTCCCCCTGCCTGAGGGCGGGGGGGCTTCCTTGAAGAAGCGCTTGCACTAATGATTTGGTTCCTAGATTTCTAGGGAAACTTAACGCAAGCGGCTTGCCTGACCAAAGTTGCGCTGTTGTTTTGGCCAATCGCACTAGACCACAACCTGGGCCATCGGGCATGATCACGGAGCTGTGAAACATCAAAATGCTCTCACGACAAAGGAGATTCTGCATTCCTCAGTGGCTCCTGAGCATTTAACATTACCATTTCCTGCAACGTGATTCTAATATGATTGATCCAAAGAGAGAGTAGCACAAAGAATAGTTGCCAAAAATTAACACGGCTCGACTGCACACATGAATTGCTCCTGAGCTGGTGCCCCACTGTGTTTTAGCAATGCGGCCTGACAAACATGTGCCGTCAAGTCTGATGCAACGCGAATAGTTTCGAGCCGGACGTTTGTCTGACAATGTCTGTCTGACTGCTTTGATTCATGCTTTCCTCTCCTGCTCTGCTGGATGGTCGACCTGCATACAACAACAAAGGGCACTGAACTTCTGGCAAATAACGAGAATTCTAGGCAGCCGGCCAGCCAAGCAAAATAGTAGGACAAACAATCCTTGGGCTTAAGCAACATGGTCAAGTCAAGGCAAGCAAGCAAGCAAGCAAGTTATCAAAGAAGTATGCGCCCGTGATTGTGCTACAAGTAGCTCTGGCAAATGCCAAGACTCGATTGGGCCACCCTGGCCCGAGCCAAACGGGTTCCCTTGTGGTTTGAGAAGTGTCTGGCGCGATGTGAGATGCTGTTTTGTCTGGCTTTTTTAAAAAGTAGCTTCGTGTTACTAGTAGTACGGTGCCTTGTTACATCTTGTTACTATATAGTAGCTTCTTGTTACTATATAGTAGTAAATGCTCAATGGTGTTTGTCTGTTTCGTCTTGCGAACCTCGTCGAGACCAAATGTCTTGTAGACTTGGAGCCCCCCTCAGGCAAAGGGCTTCCATAGCGTAAGCTTGAGCAAAAACAATATCCGTCTGTGGACGCAATCCCTCCTCAAGAACTCCGGCTTCTGAACTAGCTCGTTAATTTCCTGAGCAAAAGCAGGTTGAACAGCTTGGGCAGCTCATGTGGAAAAATCCGAGCTAAAGACTCTCAAAGCAGGTGTCTCGGCTTCGGCATCTGTTGCCTTTGAGCTGCCAAACCTAAGTCTGCTGATTGCATTCCTGGCTCATGTTTGTCAATCTTCATGCCAAGGACTGGGCTGACCCTGGTCAAGCAAGGGCTCAGCCTGTAGTGAAAGGAAGGCCAGCCATGAACCCCAAATACCTTCTGCCTTCTGCTAGACGGCCTCAGGTCTTGGGTTTACTGCAACAAGAATGTTCAATTAAGTCACGATGGAGCGCAAGCGCCGATGTACCGACGCCTGGTAATTCAAATTGTAGTCGATGAGACCGTAGGAGTGCATTTTTGAAGTGCCCACTACCTACAGGGTGCAAAAGCGAGCTTAGGGGCTTCAAGGCTTCAAGCCAAACAAAACCAATATTGGAGAGGGCCTCAGGCAGCTCATCGTTCAAGTGGAAACCAGTGCATTTGATGATAGTATCTCAGCTACAAGCTACCCCAATGATTCCAAGCATCCTTCGCATAGCAAGACTTGGTTTTTTGAGTTGCTGGGGCGTTGGCCGCATTCAATTTCAGAGCCATCCTTTAGAACAACGCCTGCACCATCATCACCTTAATAAAGAGCAGATACTTTCAATCATGCGCCAGGGGCCCAAGATGAAGCTCATCATATCACCTTTTGTTCTCTTCCGCTCAAGGCACATATCCGGGCAATTTCGCCGACACGAAGATCTACGAGACCATGGTAACCACCGATGAATGCAAGATCTGACCTGGAAAGGCTGAAGCTGAACAGTGCACTCAAGTGCATTCGTGCGAGTCTGAGCGGCACAGAGATGGTATGATTGTGCGGCTTCCTTGCAATGCAGCTGCAATAATGGTCCACAGGTCGACTAGGTTACAGTGAGGTGGTCGGAAGTAAAAAAACAGCGTCCGATCTACGAAAGGGCATCCAGATCTACATGTTTGTCTACATCTCAAAATGCATCACTATTTCAACGGGACAGGGACAAATGACAATAATGATAAGGCAAATAAGACGGCACAGTGAGGAAAACGATGTTGAAGACGATGATGCTGACAGGACAACCACAGGCACCGGCTTACTGATATGAGACACAAGCAAAAAACTTTTGAAGGTTTAAAGCAGCGTGGTAACCTGCTTTATGCATTTATACTGTATACTTTCATCTTCACATGTTTTCTCCACTTCTTTCAGGGTCCTTTTTTTTTGCCAACGGCGCTAACCAAGGTCCGGCGCTAAACCTCGTTTTTTACGGTTTGCAGTTGCATGTTTGGGAAGTTTTCGTGGGGCCTCCGAAATGGCGTTATTATTGGTTGTGTCTATACTATATATCCAATATATTCCCAATGGCAGTGGATGATGATGGTTAGCAAAGGCCTTGTTCAAAAGTAGTGGTGATAATCGTTTACTGACTGTTACAGGTAAAAGGACAAACCCAAGCTATTGGCCTCAGCATGCACCTTGCTTCCGAGAAAATTGTGGATCAGGGATGGGGTAGGACGAGGTGTGATTGGTATAGAATTTGCATAACTGCTCACGGTTTACTGCAGCCGCTTTTCTGATACAGCGCGGCACCCTTGTGTATATTCTCTTGTTGTGTTTGAGCAGGTGTTCTCCGCGTGTGAGAACCACCCCGCGTTTCGGGCCATTTGCGTCTCTATCCGAATTCGCTGCGATCACTGTGTTCATTGTCGACGACTGGAAGGCTTGCTTGCTGCTCTCTTTTTTGTGGTCAATCTGGGTTTAGCACTTCTCATGGCGTCGAAAGCGGTCCTCCGACCTCTATCGGCCATGAAGAGAGAGAGAGAGAGAGAGATTCTTCCCCGTCACCCTGCCAACAAAGTGGCTTCCAAAACTGCCTGTACATTTTCTGTATATATGCTCCAGTGTTACTCCAGGCTGCTTTCGCAGAAAATCGACTTTCGTGAAAGCTTTCCCAACACTACTTCTTATAGAGGCTTTCGCGAAAGCGGCATGTGAGTTTACAGATTGCACACTTTTCATCATAGAGGTTGTTGAAGCTGTAACAAACTTTAAAAAAATGGGGCCTGAACATAGGAAACTAATGTTGCGAGGCGTCCGCAAAAACAATCCTGCGGAGCATATTGGATGCTGCGTTCAACTCAGACTTGCAAGCTGCGAAAGGCCCCGGTTGGCATCATTGCCGTGTTCTTTCCTATGGCACAAGCCCGGCCCCCACGTGAAACCTCAAATTTAGTTTGTTTGGGGGTTGTGGCATTGTGGTCTGCCGGTTAGCGCCGTGCATCATTGTACCTCTGCAGCACCGTACCAGACTCCACCTTTCTCTCGCTCTTCTTCTCTCCGATTGACATAAAAGCCGTTTCCGTGTGTTGTGCTCAGGCGCTGAGAGAGAGAGAGAGAGAGATTCGAGTAATGTTGGAATAGGCCCTCACAATGTATTGCTTGGAGTTTCTCGAATTGCACTGGTCAAATCCAGCAATGTGGCAGTCGTTTAGTGCTGGAGTTGCACAATGCTCTCCTGCTGGAAGAGGGGAACGGTTTGTGCAACCGACAAGCCAAGTACTGCAAACCTTCAGGAGGGCGAAAGTTTGGTAACACTGACACTTTCTTTAAAGAATCTGAGATGACTGATTTTTCCCAATGGAATTCCAGTGGCGGAGCTTCCACCCCCCGAACTACAGTCAATCAGAATGCATACTATAAGCCACAATTCCACTCTCATCCTGTAGGTTTGTATAAGGGGAAAGGGTTGCAGGTTACTAACTATTGTCCTGCCGGCGGGCACAAAGCAATGCAGCAAGCATATGGGAATAAGTTGGAAGAAAAGGGGTCGTGAGCAATATTGTGACAAATTGAGGATGACACGCAGAACAGAACAAGACACAAAGGCGGAATGCAGAAGGCAAAGCACAGAGACTGAACAAGGCAACGACGCCAATCAGGGCCCGCAGAGTCTCATTTAGCCTTGGGTCACTCCCCTTCAGCCAGGCTAAAGGCAAACCATTTAGCTTTAGTCACATTGCTCTTGTAGCGGCATCGTTTTCACACTTCCAAAAAGTTAGGCATTCAGGTCGTCTCTCCTTTGGTTTTCTATTGTCAAACTCACGTTTTGCTGTGGCAAAACCGCATGTTCATTAGAAAACATCACTGAAACACGCACTGTGTTCAGAACGTTTCCGGTGCATTTGCTATTTCGCTCCAGCGATACTTGTCTGTTCCCACCTCCACCTGCGTCTTCGGAGACAGTTGAAGGTTAACATCACCACTGGAAGCTAAGGTGATCCAAATGAATCATGCAAGAATGACACATATAACTATAGTAAATTCGTTATATATATATATGTGTGTGTGTATGTTACATATATATATATATATATATATTCTACTTTTTATTCATATATTAATTATATATATATATATATTCACCTCTGTTCTGCGAAGCTTCCGCGGTGAGGGAGTTTACAAGTTTGCTGTGTCTGTTTGTGAGTCGGCGTTGCTGCTCACTTAAAGCATGTGTCAATGCACATCTAGCTGTCGTTCAACTCTGCACATTGTGATTTTCTACTTCTACTTCGCCCCCCCCCCCCCCCCCCCCCCCCCCCCCCCCCCCCCCCCCCC
>CAXAMN010028195.1:19300-108914 GCA_963970005.1 Durusdinium trenchii | reverse complement strand
CAAAGAAAAGGGTGTTGAAAACAAACGAGAGAGATGTTGCCCTGGTTCAAGAGAATCAAAATGCCTTTGCTTGCAGTGAAGCTGTACAGGTGCCAACAGCATCGGACAAACTGTTCCTGGTTTGACAAAAATGCACGACTACTAGCGCGGTCGATGCCCAGCTAGCAGCTAGCATAAATGTGTCACAAGTCGCCCTGCAACTTGCATCTCCACATAAGTATGCCGGCCAAGTTGCAACAATCCTTCTTCCCAGCATGAAGGAGTTCTGACTCCAGCATCCTGATTCACATTACAAATCACAAAGCACCTCAGTGCCATACGCACTCAAGCCTAATGCCATCCTGTCCTTGTAGCACTTTTGCCAAACCTCAAAGCTGATCATGTTGCCAGCCTGCGTGGTCCGTTCTGCAAATTGCAACTTGAGAGGAGGGAGACACGAAAGGTAGGACAGCGGGAAGAGAAGAGAACGCGAGAGGCAGGAACAAAAATGCAATGTTCGACATGGTGATGCATGAGAGCTCTGAGGACCGCCTGTTCTTGTTTTTTTTCTTGCCCCATGGCTCAGATCATCGGTGAGCATTGAATCGGAGCATCATAGGATGTGAACTATCCTGAAACCATAAGAGGCTCACGAAGACGTTCCCCAGGAGAGAATTGACGTGCTTCACAAAACAAACTCTAGGTATGCATCCCCTCGGGGAACACCTTTCGTGATTAGAATTTCATATGCACTCTGAATGTTCAAGATTCAAGAGGGTTTCAACTATCCTGAAATCATGAGAGGCTCACGAAAACGTTCTCCAGGAGAGAATTGAATTTAGAGGGGGGGGTCGGTATTGAAACATCAATTCCCCGGGGGGCGGGGGGGGGGGTCTGTATTGAGAAATCAATTCCAAGGGGGGGGTTGAATTGAACTATCAATTAACAGACCCGGACGCGCCGACACTTGCTTCGCAAGACAAACTCTAGGTATCCCCTTAGGGGCTACCTTTCGTGACATCGTCAGTAACGTGTTTGCCTTGTTGGTTTGCAAGTTTTCATCCAGCGGCCGCAAAAAGGCCAGCATGTCCTCAGTGATGGGCAGGATGCTACAAAGGGGCTTTGGATGAAAGCGTCTTAGGAGCAACATCTATATATGTGTATGAATCTGAACATGTGTGCGGCATGGCTTTTACTGTTGGTCTCACAAATGTGGCAGGTTCTTGCAAGCGCTTGAAACTTGAAAAAACAAAGGATTTTTGTCTCTAGGCAATTCCTCACCGCCCAAGCGGATGACAGAATCAAATGCTGCTTTGCTGCAATCCACTTGGGGCAAGTTGTTCCATCACGTCGCCCAAGCAAAGTCACCTTGATCGATTGCGCTGCCCCAGCCCCACCATGACAAAGGACTCAGCATCCGCCCTTACATGTCTCCGTCTCAGGGTCTGAGACTGCGCCGAGAAGCATGTCTGCAGCCATGCTCAACAGACGTTCTGACATTTTCAAAAGCATATGCACCAGCTCCTGCGCCCAGCGGGACCAAATGCCCTCCTCCAGCTAGGACAATGGTTTCTGGTGCCAAATGGACGGGGAGTGATGTTCATTTGCAAAAAATAACAATTTGCTTATGACAAAAGTTATCTATACTGTACTAACAAATGGCTCCACACACCACTGCTGTGAGGCTATGCTATACTATGCTTGCGGAAGCAGCCTGATGGTCTCAAAAAATAGATAGACTAATGACTGACTAATCAATGTACGGAAAGCTATGCTGTATTGCTACCACAAAAAAGAACTTATACTTGAGAGAGGAAGGGGGTGAACGAAAGGTACCGCAGCACTCCGTGTGGAGAGAAACCGCCTACCTAGCTTAAAACCATTGATATTACGTGAAAGGTTGTATGGGAGAAATGAACTTGTGTGTTTGGATCAGCCTAGTTTGTAGACTTTGAAGCTTACATTGCTTACATAGCTTAAAACCATCGATATTTACAGGGTGTAAATACCGTGGCTTTTTACAATTTTGAAGCCTCTGAAAGCCGAAAAAACCTTTTCCGACACAATCTTTCCTGGCTTTTGGTCATTTTTCGGCAATGTTTCAAACCGAGACACGTCAAAAAACATCAGTTTTTACGAGGTTTTTTGCCGAACAGCCACATAAAACCCTGTAAATTGCATGGTTTGAGGCCATGCTTGAAGACAGGAGGGGCTGAAAACACCGGTATTTACAGTGTTTTGTAGCCGGCGATCCAGAGGCGCACCACGGTTGTGCGCTGGGAAAGCGAAGAAAACCGTGTAAATACCGTCGTTTTCTGCCGGGAAGGTGCACAAAACCGTGTAAATACCATAGTTTTGTGCAATTTTGAAGCCTCCAAAAGCCTCAAAAACCCTTTCGGACAAAATCTTTCCTGGTTTGTGGTCACTTTTCGGTCATTTTTCAAACCGACACGCATCAAAAACAATCGGTTTTTACAGCTTTTTTGCCGGACAGCCACAAAAAACGCTGTAAATTGCATGGTTTTCGGCCACTGTTGAGGACTGGAAGAGCTGAAAACACTGGTATTTACGGTGTTTTCGAGCCGTTGACCCCGAGGCGCGCCAGGGTGGAGTTGAAAGGGCCCCCCCGCCCCCCGGCCAGCAAACGAATATGTCGGGAGCCATTTCTCAGTGAGAAGGGCTCCACTCTGGGTATAATACATGTTTGCTAAAGCAAAAGGAAAACTCAGGAAGCGTAACCGCTACCTTTCGTGATAACGAATCAAAAATATTCAGTAGTGGCAGCAGTGGCAGCAGTGGTAGCAGTAGCAGCAGCAGCAGCAGCGGCGGCGGCGGCGGCGGCGGCGGTGGCAAGCACAAGCTATGCTACATTGGAATGGCACCTCCCTCCTCTATATTTTGCCCTCGGGGCTCACAAAAGGTATGTTGCATTGGAATGGCACCTCCCTCCTCTATATTTTACCCGCAGGGCTCACAAAAGGTATGTTACATTGGAATTACACCTTCCTCCTCTAAGTCTCTAAGTTCTAAGTTCGGGCGGCTCACAAGAGGTATCCTACATTGGAATGGCCCCTTCCTCTTCCAAATTTTGCCCTCGGGTGAGGATGGCTCACAAGAACAAAACTACTGGCCTTTTGCTCCTCCAAGTTACCTTGGAATGGCACCTTCCTAGTTGAAGTTTTACCCTCAGGGGGCTCACAAAAGCTCACAAAAAGTATGCTACATGACAAGGGCCCCTTTCACGGTATGCTACATTGGAATAGGTTGCTCGCAAAAGGTATGCTAGTCTAAATTTTGCCCTCGGGTGGCTCACAAAAGGTATGTTACCTTGGAATGCCTTTGCCTCCTCTAAATTCTACTGTCGGCACTGCTCATAACAGGCATGCAACTGGAATAGCACCTCCCACCTTTAAATTGTACACTCGGGAGGCTTTTACAAGGTATGCAAAATTGGAAGTGCACCTCCCTTCTCTAAATCTGATTCGCAATTCAAAACACTCCCCCCAGACATCGCCGTCGCCTCCTCGCCTCCCTCCAGGCAGTCACGGGTGACGCTTACCAGGAACCAGGTGACCAAAGGACAAGACCAAGGGACCAGAGTGGACCAGCGGACCAAAGGACCAAGGGACCAAAGGACCAGGGGACCAACGAACTAGGGGACCAACGAACCAGGGGAGTGGGTAATTACGTTTTGGATTTGGTAAGTATTGGGTATTTTTTGATCCCTATGCCTGATAGCATCTCTATGGCGAGGAAAACTGATGCGTTCAGGAGTCAACTCCCTCCACAGTCTTCTTCAGCTTTAGCATTGCCACTCAGAAAAGCACACAGGATGTCCAGTCAGCTTTTCTTGGCTAAGATTCCAAATGGGCAGGGTCAAAATGCGTTTTGCGTTCATGGCAGGTCTTGGACTGGTGGTTGCATTGTCTCCATGTACCTCCTGTCTGGTCTTTCGTTTTTTAAGGTCGGAATGAATGAGGTTAAGGAACTTGGACCGTGCCAATTCACTCTCACTATGAGAAAGGAAAAAAAGGAGGTTGTATAATGATGTGATGAAATGACAAATTTCATAGGATTGAGATTGGGTATGAAAAAAACCCTCGACAAACCAGTCCAACAACAAGGACACGCTTGTTCCAAAAGTCGAGCTGGCATGGCTCATTGCCATAGCCTGGGTCACCATACGATCATCAGTACACACAGCAAACTGAAGTGCAGAAAGCCACCATAGCAAATTGTCCCTTTGAATTTCTCGGAGTCCTCTCAGGATCACCGCCCTTTTAGTACCAGTGCCACTTCACACGAATCACTGCGCTTGCTCAAGCGTCCTGCCAGTCAACTTTGCGACCCTTCCCAATGCGGCGGTTCACTTGGAAGCTTACCTGAGAAATGGAGCAAGGCCCTCTCGAAAGGCGCCTTATGAAAGGGTGCCTCACCTTCCTGTTTTTCCTCTCTTGTCGCTCTTTTGGGAACAAGCCACCAAACCTCTTTGACACAAATGGGAAATTCGGGCCGCACACTCCACTGCTTGAAGCGGAGGGTCCGGCCCGACCACGCAGAACTATGAAGGTATCTAGGCAAGATGCTGCTTTCGTTTTCACCACATGCTTCTTTGAGTCCGCAAGTGTCTGCACCTGAAGCAGAAGTCTGCAGTCACGGGATCAATCACCCAACCGCCAGCTGCAGGACACCTCTACTAAATACGTCCCATCCACTTGCTTCTCCACCTGTCAGCTGGCCACTCGCGGTATTGTCAATGACGCAGTGTTGTAAATGCATTGTCCACAAAATTTAGCAAGTACGGAGATGCATTGTACATGCATTCCACTGAAGTTGAACATGCCCTTCATGCCTTCTGCACGTTCGTCTGGCAACGAATCTTATCGTAAGCAAACGTGCCTCAGCCAGGCATTTCATCTTGAGACTTGAGATGTCACACACTAAACACTAATCACCGAGGGTGAGCTGGCGGCAACACATGTGAGGAAAAAAGAAGGAATTGATGACTGTAAGGTAACCACTTGCTATCTCGTAGATGTCTCGCATGATGTCCCGGCGTGGGGTATGATCTTCATTTGGCCTTGCCCATTGACCTTTCTTCTCCAAGATTCTATATCCAATCCTTGGTTAGCGTTGCCAAAACATGATTCAACATGGCCAGGCACGCGAAGCTGAAGAGTAATCAGAATGCAAGCATCTCAGACGTGTTCACTCGAGAGCAATCATTCCCATAGAATTCCCAAACCCCGCCAATCTTGTGGTACCGGTCGAAGACAACAAATGACTTCCCGGTCTCTGCCATGACTTTGGCCTGGTAAATGCCTGAACCACGGGAAATCATTATTTGCACTACAGTCACTACACATCACTACACTATATTGTAGTTTTTCACATCTGTTGGACCTGCTGTACGCAAAAATGCAATGAGATGAACACTACCTTTGACACACTGGTCGTGTCTTTCATTCATTCCACTCATATAATCCGCCGACCCCACTCAATCATGTATGGATATGTGTGTAGGATGAGTGGGGTTTGGCGTGGTCGATGGTTTCATCCCCACTGCCCTTCCGGAGGCTGGCTTTATAAAACTACAACCACCACCACAACAACGACGACAACAACACCACCACCACCACCACCAACAACAACAACAACAACCAACAACAACCAACAACCAACAACCACAACAACCACAACCACTGAAACCCCTTGCTGGTCCGCTGCTGTTGGGCTCAAGCCCCTCAAATATCGGGCCAGCAGGGGGGCTGGCCCTGGCAGGGGGTTAGAAAACCTCGCAAATACCGGTGTTCTTGGCTCTTGCGTACAAGCGCGCCCGCAAAGTTTTGCAACAAAGCATTATACAAGCATAGCCCCCAAACAGTTTCAAAACGATTCGTTTAGACCAATGGTAGTCAAAAATGGATTTCTTGGTACGCCCTGCCAAACTGCTTCATCAATGAATTTTTGTCGGCATTGACATCGCTATTTGTTCGGCCACACTCCTCTCCAGAAAACCGGGCCCCAAAGACCAGCCACAGAGTTCAGGGGCGCGGCCAAAACAAGGACAAGAGGAGGACAAGACCCGGACACAGAGCCGGGGAGTTCAGGGGCGCGGCCAAGATAAGAACAAGAAGAGGACAAGGCCCAGCAAGAGAGCCCAGCCACAGAGGACAAGAGGAGGACAAGGCCTGGACACAGAGCCCAGCCACAGAGGACAAGAGGAGGACAGACAAGGCCTGGACACAGAGCCCAGCCACAGAGTTCAGGGGCGCGGCCAGTGAGTGTGGCCAGCTCTTTTTTTCTAAGATAGACCCCCAACCGTAAACTGTTTGGGGAATGATGTTCCAACATGCACTTTTTTCGTGGCATGCTCATGAGGGCCCCCCCCCTCCCCAAGTTGCGAGTTGTACCGCTATATGTTTGCGTTTTCTGTTTCTGGGCCTGTTTCTGGTAAGAACAGATAGAAAGAAAGCAAGAAAGAAAGAAAGATAGATAGATAGATATGACAGATATGATAGATAGGAAAGATAGACAGATGGATGGATGGATGGGTGGATGGATGGATTGATGGAAGGTGGATGGATGGATAGATAGATAGATAGTTAGATAGATAAATAGATAGATAGATAAAATAGATAGATAGATAGATAAAATAGATCAGATAGATATGATAGATAAGATAGATATGATAGATATGATAAATATGAAAGATAGATAGATAGATAGATAGATGGATAGATAGATAGATAGATAGGTAGATAGAAAGATAGATAGATAGATAGATGGATAGATAGATAGATCGGTCGGCAGACAGTTAGATAGATCGATCGATCGATCGACATGTTCTAGCTGACCTTCAAGATTTGCAAGTTCGGTCAGCTGTCCTCCATGCGGATTGACATCATCGGTCAAATATATGGTTCAGCACACCTTTTGTTTTTGCTGCATGCCTCTGGCTGTCATTTGACTCACTTAGAGCATCTCTCTTTGCGTAAACAGCTTCCTGGCAGAAGCAAGCACGAGCGCTCCGAAAAGAATCTCCCCGGAAGGAGTCCAAGTCGTGAACGCAACATGCCTAGAGGCATTGCATTCTCTTCCACGACCCCTGCTCTTGTCCTTTAGGACGAATCAGGAGATAAAAGATAACAAGGCCTGACCTTTAGAGAGGGCACCATTTGGCCACCGTCCCCTCTAAAGAGGTGTGCAACTCCTCCCGTCTTGTCACATGACGGACTTGATTCACTTTGGCCTTCACGATGGCCGATCCAGTTGCCAACCACACGGTGCTGCCTTCTTGTAAAAGGACTGGAAGAGGTCCGACCCATCTGGCTTTGCCACCTTGCTGACGCCAGATCGTGACAAGAGCACCAGTTTCGCCACTTGGATGGAATGTCAGCGACCTTTCAAGAGCTGTATTATAGCGTGTCTTGAAACCACTTGGTGGCCCCCCCCGGCGCGCGTTTTAAGGACGGAAGCAGTGCGCCTCAGCGCGCCTTAAATCGTTAGCGAAATGATGCTGCAAGCATTGCTGCCCATTCAAGGTGGACAGCAAGCACTCCAGCACGAGGATGTTGCAACGGTACAGTCCGCGCAAGGCTGCCGAGACGCGATAGAGCGGCTGACCTCCTTCCCAGCAGTGCTCCACCAACTCGCTAACTGCCTCATCCAGAGCTTTTTGAGAAGTGACCAGTCTGTCTCTAAGCGCTATACCTTGCCGCTCTCGAGCACACTCGGCCGTTGACCGGCGGCCAAATTCGCCCATCACGCTCGCGAGGCATAGTCCGGCGGGTTCTGGGTCGACTCAACGTGTCTGATAACCAAGCACTGATTGAACCCCAAAAGCATGGCGTTCAGCTGTTGAAGAATAGAACCCAGTTTCTTAGACCCCATTCGTCCTTTGTCGATGACCGACATACAGACATAACTGTCAGTGAGGTGAAATACACATGAGCTGAAACTTCAAAGCCATGATGATGGAGCGGGATTCAAGAGCACTTATATGGTCCTGGTGCCCCCAGTTACACCTCAAAACAGTGCCACCTGTCTGCCTCGACTCCCTGACACGGGAATGCCCTTGGGTTGAGGATGTCGCTCGTGGCAGCACCTTACCTTTGCGGTTACCCTCAGTCGAAGCCCAGGCGCTCGGGGCCCCAGCCATGCGGAGATGGCAGGTAAATGCCTAACCTAACCGCTCCACAGATCAAGGACATCACCATGTTGATCGGCGCTAAATTCATAATCAGGGTCCAAAACCTTACCACATCTTTCAAGCACAAAGGTTTCTCAGCGAAAAATAATCCAGAAAGCACCAGCTGGCTGCCATAGGCGAAGACCTCTTCAATGGGTGCTCGGGGGAAAAACTTGTCTTTGGAACAACCCTTGACCTACATCTTTGTTGGTCAGAAAAGAGAGGTCTTCAGTGCCAGAAACCAAGCTCAATAACTACTGAACCCCCGTGATCAGCAGGAGGAGGCGCTGGAACGACCTGCAGCCTTGGTTAGCGCAAAGCCCGCCCCCGTGTAAGACACTCGAGCGGATTTTAGCTCACGGTGAAACGTCTCCGAGTATCCCTCATGGCATCCTCCCAAACTATAAGGAAGCGCGCCACAGGCTGTTCACACGGGCCGCTGGCTGCAGCCTACTACTAATCCCGGGTGCCGTTTAAAAGACGGACCCCAATTCAATAAAAGTCATGTTGGATCCCCTAAATACGGTCTATGTTTGTTTTGAACTTCCCGCCCTTTCAAACCGCTACTAAGCTACCAACATTGCCGATTTTAGATGAGTTTTTTTGACTAGTCTCCAAAAACAACCGTAACTGCCCACCTCTGTCCGCCCTGTCTATCCACCATGACACGCCGCGTTTACACCAGCAGCTTTTCCTTCCCCCAATGGCACGGACCCACGCAAACGTACTTGCCACCGACATCACGCAAAACCGCATGGCACAGCGACATCACCTTTCGAAAGCTTTTGTTGTTAGTCTAATGAAGAACCACGATTCTAAAACAGTTTTTTGTAGGGGAAAAGGAAGACCCTTCGACCTGGTGTTTTGAATTTTTTGATACGAGTTTAATAAAGGATTTAATGTAAAATTTTCCGGGATGACTTTTTGGTTTAGAAGCTCTTCCCCGGTGACCCTATTTGTGACCCCCCCGATTTCAGGGACCCCCTATTTAAGAATGCAACCGAGGTTTCCTTATGGGGGGGGCGTGTTTTTCAATAGGCTGACAGGATTAAGACCGTTCAAGCCCATCAGGCCACAGAACGTCCAGGCATCGTGCTGCCAGCATTCAGCCGGGGCATTGAAGCATTGCGCACTGCTCGTTTGAACTCCTGCAGTCTCCCAAGGCACTGGAAAGATCGCCCTCCTGCACTCTGCAAAACTTCTCGCCTGACTGCGTCAGCGAATGATGCAAGCTCCGAAGCCTCCACATGAACTGTAATCCAAGCGGCGCTACAACCCCGGGGCCCGGGAATTCTGAAGCTGTTGAAACATGGTGCACGGAATCACCCAGCCCTCCATAACCATCATCAACCATCACTTCTCTGCGGTCTTGTTTGTTCCATCGGCGGTCTCCTTGTCCTTGTCCTTCTTGCTCTCGATCCTTTCTTGCCTTGGCCCCTTCAGTTCCACCAACTCCCTTCTGCTTCGTCGTCCTGCTGATTCTACTGGCTCTTGTTCTCGCAGCCTCCTTTTCCATTGTGACTTTGCCAGAAAGCATTGGGATCCTGCGCCTTGACCACCTGTCAGCCGTGTCGTCGCGCGGCCAGCAAGACTCCGCCGCTGAAGGCTGATCCCTCAGGCAGCACTTTGAGACCCCGGACCCGTCGACTCATGGTAGCCGGCTGATGCTCTCACGACCACGGCCTCCGGAAAGGGTACCCAGATCTTCCTGTGCACCTTGGTGTGCGGTTGACCTTCCAAACGTCCAAGGCGTTGATATTTGTGCCCTGCTCGATGGCAAGGCTTTGAACGTCTTCTTTCCCACTCCTGGTGGGGGACCTTCAGGCTCTGGAGGCCTGCGACGATGGCCCGTGCTCTGACTCTGACTCCTCAACCTCAAACTCCTCGTAGGATGACTCTTCAGCCTTGCTCTCCTTCTGTGGCTTTGACTTGGCAGCCGCACCCTTAACCTCAGGCTCCCTCAAAGGCGGCTTCTTGCGCCGAAGCTCTGGCCGCTCAGCCTTCTCAGCCGCGCGCTTGAAAGCAGCCGGGCTCGCAGCAACTGCGTTATTGCGAATCCCCTGAATCAAGGACCGCCAAAGCCTCACTGGCCGCACAGTCGAGAGCACAAGGTCGTCTGCCAGTCGCCTGCGTCGAGCCGAAGCCCAGGGAGAACTCAGCTCCCTATGCAGGGCCCCGGCAGCAGCACAGGCCAGACCAAGTGTCTCCAGGTGCAGGCTCTGCTTGCCTGCACTTGTTGCACGGCATGCAAAACCCTAAAGTCACTTAAATTGTTGAGCCCAAGCAACAACATGAGTGCACTTACACCTCAACTTTCCAGAAAAAAATAAGGATGCTTTTTAAAATTCCCCCGCTCTGGGTACATGTATATATATATAGTTAGCTAAACTCAAGCTGCTAAACAAAATGCGAAGCGCATGCAATGCGACTCCTTTTGTCGTGGCTGTGTTGCACTTGAGTCAGTACCACAGCCCAGAGGTCTGACAGGGCTTCGCCCGTCATTCCCCCCTTGGGAGTTGCATGTTGCGACCCCAGGACTCTGTTCTGGTCTTGAGGTCACTTCAAATGAATTCCGGAAGGAGCTTCCGGCAACCGCTCACTCAGGGCTTTACCGCCACTGCTGCCAGCCTCCAGTTTTCCAGCCTGGCTGCCAGTTCTGTTGGTGCCACTGCTGGTTCCACTCTTGGCCGTATCCGGCGGATCGCCAGTTTCTCCACTGCTCCTCAGCCCAGCTCGATCCCTGCCATTGCTGGTGGCTGTCGTAGCTCTGCCGATTCCATCGCCATTCATCTTGGTTCTGAGGGTGGCTTGGATCATCGGCTGGAGCAGCCGCTGCACTATCTTGGGGGTTGGTCCTCAAATCAGCGGTGCGCTGGGCTCTTCTCTGCGCCCTCTCGGCCTCCTTTCTCGCAAGATAGCCGGGTTCCAAAGTGGGGGGTCTTGGATGATCCCAAGACCTCGGCATATCAGCCGGTGTGCAACCCTCCATTCGTGCGAGCTGTTGGTGATGCCTGGCCGCCCTTTGCCGCGACTTCTGTCGGATCCTCGCCTCTTCCGGTGAGAAACCCATCCGGATGTCGGCTGCGAACTTGCCTGGCTTGGTGGGCGGAGGAGCCTCGTCCGCTCGCAGCTTCAGGGACTTCAGGTACTCGGTACATCGTTGCCAGGATGAAACCCTCATCTTTGCTTTGACCTCTGCAGGCGCCCTCAGGTATGCTTCCATGCGATCACCAATCTCTTTCAGGAGATCCATGTCCTGTTGAAACTCCTCTGGAGTTCGATCGTCCTCCTGATCTCCCCAGTCGACTTCTTCTGAGGAGAAGAAAGGTGTCTCGACCGGAGCGGTCGGGCTTGATCTGGCTGGGCCAGCCGGTGGTGGGGTCCCCCCCGTCATGGCTTGATCCCTCGTCTCCTCGACCTTTGGCGCCTTGGCGGGGCTTTCCCCGCTGTCTCTTGCAGGCGGCTCTGCCATGGGGGCATCTTCATCCCTAGTGTCTTTGCTGACAGCTCTTTTGGGCCTTGCGTAGCTCCTCGGATCTTTTCCCCTGGACGTCATAGCTTCCCAGGCGGGCGGGAAAACCATCTCGGCAAGGTTGATCCTTGGGGATCCACCGCCCAAGCAGTCTTCCCTGACTGCTGTCGGCAACGGAGTCTCGACTTCTGGGATGGGTGCTAGGGTCTTCCTCTGCTGCCTCAGCTTTTGGTTGTTGTAGTGGAAAAGGAAGCTCTTCACTGCATCCAGTGCTTTCTGGTTGAAGGCATCATTTGCTTCCTTTCGATCCCCTTGGAGACCATCCGTGGTGTTCTCCTCATCCCAGTTCTGGCTGACCTCTGGCCAATCACAACTGGTCGGATCGACCACATCATGCCAGTCATCTTCGGAGTCTGGGTCTACGTTGACCAGCACATAGTCCTGTGAGGGGTCTTCCACCCTGTCCTCATGGTCACCGGGCTCTGGTGTTCCCAACCACAGCGCAGCTGGGCTGGCCCCTTTCCGGGCTCCTTGGTCCACCTCCATGGGGGCCGCTTCGGGCCGGATATCTTGCTTGTTCTGAGTTCCTTCTCCCTGGTAAGTTTGGGGATTTCTCTCAAACAGCCCCGAGGGTCGGAAAGGCTCTTCTCCTTCTTCGGCATTGGGGGCCCGTAGGTCCTCCCGCATTCCTTTGGTTTGGTATGCTTGAGCGGACCGCTCGAAATGCCTGGGAGTTCCTCCTACACTTTCCTCCGGTGTTCTTGGCTCGCCTGAGGGAGTTGACCCCTTTGCCTTTGGCGGAACAAAGCTTGGTGGCGGCGCCTTCCGACCGATTGCGGTCCCTCTCTCCTCCTGTTTTGGTGGGATGAAGTCCTTGGGCGGAGGAGGTGGTGGCTTCCTCAGACCCGCTGCTCCTCCTCCCTCCTGCTTCGGCGATAGGAAGTCGCTGGGTGGAGGAGGTGGTGGTTTTCTCAGACCAGCTTTGGGTGGCGTCTTCGCCCTGGGCAATCTCTCATCCCTTGGAGGTGGCATGTAGCCTGGGGGTTTTGGCGGCGCCCATTGGTGGTAGTTGGACGATGGGCGTGGAACCTCTGACATGGGCGGAGGTTTTGGCATGTTCTCTGCTGGGGGGAACCTCGAGGTCGGCTTTGGCGTTGGTCCTTGTGCGGTTGAACTAGCTGGACCAGCTGTAGCCGTTTGCTGCTGTGGTCCCCATCCTGTGGCAGCTGGGCCGGCTGGATCAGCCGTAGGGGCGTGCGGTCTCGGGGCACTGTAGGATGGTGGGAACCTGGACGCTGGCTTGGGCTGGGTCGGTTGGTGCTCTGCCTGCGGACCCGGTGGTGGAGTAGTGGATCTCGATTCAAAGAAGTCTCGAGCTTCCCGAAAAGACGAGGAAGGCTCCCTCCTAGCCTGTTGTGCATAGCATCCCCGAGCCTGCCCTTCATCCTCGTTATTCCGGGGGTTATAGGCTCTGGTTGCCCCTGGCCTTGCTGGTGTTGCCCGGGCTACTGCTGCTGCCCTCGCCCTGGCTCTGGCGAGTTCTGCCGCTCTTTCCGCTTGCCACTGACGGAACTGCTCGGCCATCAGTGGGTCACTAAGGATATCCCTAGCGGTTGACATCCTCTTGAACTCTTCGGATTTCTCTTCCTGCTCTCCTATCGGCAAGTGGCTGAGCTTGTCTGGATGGTACGTTCTTGCCTTCATTCGGAACGCCTTGAGCACTTCGGGCGTACTGGCCCCTCGCCTGACTCCGAGGAGTCGATGCAGGTCTAGATCCGGGTTGTGTCTGAAAAAGAGGTGTGATTCCTCCAGCTTGCTAACTGGGGCCGCTTCCATGACGCAGCTTCCAGCGCGTTCGCAGAAGGACACTCGTCGGTCTGGGGCCCAAGACAAAGATCTCGAGCCTAGAGTCCCACGATCGAGATCAGACCGATCTTGGTGGTTTCCAACGGGTGGACGATCGGCAGCCTGAGCCTTCTGACTAGGCAAGGTGATGACGTTGCTGCCTATCATGCCTTGGGAGATGCCTATCTGGGCTGTGTGGTCCTCATATAAATATGCATGAACGGCATCAGAGGTCCAGCCCCCGTATCTCTTCAACCTCTCAAGGTCCCCGGTAGATGCGAAGAAAGCTGTGGCCCCCCCTTTGCGGAGTGAATGAGACCCTGCAAGTTCCCCTGGGTATCCCGCAGCCAGTGCTGCCACCTTAATTAGGTGGGCTATCCCCTCTCGGTCGAGACCGGATCGGTCCGCGTACCGAAACAGCGGCTTTTCAAGCTCCGCACCTCTCCAACGATGAGGTTGTAGTGCTTGCAGTGTAGCCAAGGCCTCGACCGGACACAGATCTCCACCGGATCGGTGGTGTGAACGAGCTTGCCCACGACCGAACTGGTCTGTCTTGGAGGACCTGACTTGGATCACCACTTCATCTGCTACTGTCCCCAAACAGGCTTGACCCCCCTTATAGAAGGCAACATCGGCTGGGCGGATCGCCCGATCTAGCGGGTCTGATCCATCGCCATGCGGCAAGAGTTCACTGGCTCTCAGCATGAAGAACCACCCAGTCAACAGGGCCCCTTTAACCATGGCTTGGTCCGGTACGGTTAGACCCATTCGTTGGATGTGCTGGTTCAGCCACCTGAGCATGGTTGGGGTGACTGGGAGCTTTCTGGCTGGGGCCCCTTCCCACCTCTGCAGTCCCGCTACGGCGGACCACAGCCGTGGTTTTCCTGAGAGTGGGTCAGGGTAGCCGGCAGTAATGTGGGCATAACGGATAGCGGACAGCCTTTGTCTGATGCCCCCTATGGAGCGTCCCATGATTTGGTGGAGGAAAACCACGAACCTGATTAGCCTCTGTTCATCTTCATACCGAGCGGAACGCTCCTCTCCTGTGAGGAACAACGGTGACTTAGCCCCACTATTAAAAAGGACCCATTGCTTCCATCCAGAAGCATAGACTCTCCTAGTGGAGTCAGCTAGTTTAGCTAGCACTGCTTCCATGCCAATGTGGTCCAGGGCCTCGATGCCTTTAAGCCTTGGGGGCCCACAGTTCCCTTTGGGGGGATGCTCCGCTTCTTCTTGTCGGTTTTTGGCTGGAGCAACCAGCTCGTGAGTGGGAGTCAGATAGGGTTTTTTAGCTTTTCCCTTTTTGGGGGCACCGGCTTTCCAGGAGGAACCAGCATGAGTGGGGGGGGCACATAGGTTCTTTGATTTTCCAGGAGACGAGTGCCAACTCATTCGATGGTCTCTTGGGGTTTCTACCCCAAGCTCTCAGCCACACTTCAAGCTGCTCATGGGCTTGCATCTCATCAGGGTCATAGACCCCTGCTCGTGACCCCTCCCAGCGGTGCGTCGCTTGGAGCAAGCGGAAAGCTGCTTGCCAACCAGGTTCCCGTACCATGGCTTGCACAAGGTCGGAACGACCTGACGGAGGCGTTTCGTTCCACACAGCAGCTTCCCCACCTTGCATTTCCCACAGTTCTTCAGGGAGGAGTGGTCTCACATTTCCGGATCCATCTTCAAGCAGTGTTCCCCCTGGAACCTTTAAGGGATGCCCCCGGAGCCTGGGCCCGCATGCTGGTCCTCTGTGGCTATGCACCAGGTGTCTCTCCCCGGTGGACTTCTCAAGGAGGTGTCCTACTGGTTTAGGGAGCCAAGGGTCCCCAGTGGTCACGATGTTTGGATCCCGAGTGAAGATAAATTCCGGGGGTTGGAGTAAATTGGTGGCTTGGTTGAAGGGTTTCAGGGGCAGCAACCAGCAGGCGTTGACCTCCCGGATTCGTATCGCCTCGACTTCCCCTTCAATTGGTTTGGCTTCACCCCACCAGCACGCGACCCGTTTCCTTGCTGCGAACGCTCCCAAATGGGTGGTCTGGTAGTGTGCTGTCATGAAGTTCCCCAGTTCGGAGATGAGCTCTTCAGGGAACTGAAGGTGGGAGTCCCCTGGACAGTCAAGCAGGACCCCTCTGGGAGGATTTTTCCTTCTGCCCTGCAAAACTTCGATTAACCGTGAGATCTCAGCTCTTCTTGGATCATGGCTGAGTGAACAGGCTAGCCATTCAGCCTCACTTTCACCGGCGACCGACCCCCCGCCCCGGGTCCATGCGACCTCAAACGAGGCTAACATGGTCGGAGCGACCTTCACTTGTGCTAGGGTCCCCACAAAACTACCGCTTTGCGCTGGCACCTCGAACGAACGGGGCACCGATGTGCTTGTTGCCAGCTGCGTGGCGAGGTTAGCACTGTCCCCAATCTCCCCTGGTAATCGGAGCGATGGTCTCTGTGCGGAGCGCAGGAGCTCCTCCCAGTTCTCGACCAGGGCAAGCTTCTCCCACCCGGATCGCGCCATGGACTGTTCGACTTGGATCTGATCCTCCCGGGTAAGCCAGTCGTTGAGAGTATTGTGATAGGTTCTTACATAAACTCCTTCTACCGTGAAGCTGAATTCCGCCTCGAGTCTTTGGAGAAGGAGTAGTAGGGCCCTCACATACCTGTTCCTGGCTCGACGGGTTGAGAGCCATGATTTCACATTGGCGTTGTCCGTCACGTACAGGATCATTTCATTCCTCCAGGTGGCTGATTGGGCCGAAGCTAGCACCACGAAAGTCAACAGTTCCAACACGGCTATAATTCCCAGGTTGTCCCCTGATCCTACCACTTCTTCGATGGCCGCTACATACCTCTGGCACGGTTCTGAGTGGTACTTCAGTGCTTTCCAGTCTGCTGCACCCAGTCGATCTAGCGTGGCATCACCGCCGACGAACCTGGTTGACCTTGCCATGCCTGGAAGAGCGAGCCTCTCCCGGATCGGGAGCAGTTTCCCAAAAGCAACCCTGAAACTGGCCCCCCATGGTTTTTCCATTTGAAGCCTGATCCAGTCGAGGGCATCCCAGAACTCCTCCCACACAAGTCTCAAATCCTCAGCACTGCCTCTCGGTTGGACCAACCGGTGGTCACCTGGCTCTTGCTGCAACAGTCGATACAGGATGGGTAGATAAGGGGATATTTCGGGCGAGGACACAGCCCAGTACTGGGCAGAGCCTGCTAGCTCTCTGAGCACCTTGACGGGGACCTCAACGCACCCCCTCTGCAAGCACTGCTCGCGGAGCAGGTATTTCGCTTTGATCCTTTTGGGCTCTGGTAGTGTGACGGTTTGGGCATCGAAATCAAGGTGGAGGCCCCACAGCAGCTGGCATGCCTGGGGGGAACCTTCTTCTGCAAGTTTGTCCAAGTTGATGGCCCCTGGTCCCCAAACTGCTTCCATAGCCTGGTCCATGTTGGCCAATGACCTGGTTATCCGAATGCCGACCTTAGGTTCGACAACTACCCCGTCATCCATCAGCCACCGGCTAGTATAGGGAACAACGTCATTGAACTCGGGCCACGCCGGTCGGAACGACCCGTGGTGCTTCTGTGCTGCGGTTGCCCAAATGACGAACTCCCCAGGGGCCCCCACCCAACCGAACACCATGACCAGACTGATAATAACCAGGCCCATCAATCGTGTGCAGAACTCGGGGACATCTTGACTCCTCAGAAAATGCCACTTGAACGCTCGTGGTACGTCGCGCTTAGCGCATTGCTGCGGGATGCCTGGGCGCCTCGCTTTCCACCACAAGCTCTGCCTCACCACTGCCCTGTGTCTCGGTTGAGCGGCGGGGGGGTGGTCGTACTTGGATCCCATGGCGTTTCGACCCCGCATGTCATTGAGGGGACGCCCCTCCTTGGACAATGTCCTGTCCGGGTTTTGTTTTGGTACGCGGCCCATGGGGCTCTCTGAGATGCCGCTGATGGTCAGAACTTCTTCAACTCTACTGTCGACGGAGGGATCCCCCGTTTCTGCTGAGCAAAGAAGCACTGCTCCATAGGACGCATCCTTCCAGGCTTTCTGCAGCATCTCTTGTTCGTAGCCCCTGACCGAACCGTGATTTTTGGCCTTCTCCCTATTTGGGGGTTTAGTGGACCGGCTGGGCACTCCCTCATCTACGCACATTTTGAGATACTTGGAGTGTTCCTCGGAGAGTCCCCGGAGCCGCCCCTCTTGGGCCTCAGCGAGATGCTCCCCGTCCCGCCGGATCCTGGCTTTGTTCACTTGTCTCGCTGCTTCGGCAACTGACGCGGTGCATAAGAGGAGCTGGTTCCCCCTCTTGGCTGCCTCTTCTGCTGCTTCTTTCGAAAATGGTGCTTGGCATGCTTCCAAGTATTCTTTCGCCAGTCTTTCTTTCTCTTCCCCGGCCCATCCAGCCTTGGTGTCCTCCGCTCCAGCCTGACCGCTCGGGCTTTCGCTTTCAGTGCGGTTGGATGGGGGGGGTGTCGTGTTTGGCTGGTGCAGCCGTGCTTCTGAGAGTTTCGGCGTCAGCGGAAAGATCTGCCCCCCCCCCTGTTGAGTGTTCTCCGCAAAAGGGGCACTCAGTCTCCATGTTGGGCTGGATCAGCCCACATCCACCGCAGGGCTGGTAATGAGGGCATTCCCCGGCCTGTGGCCCCGGTGGTTTGTCCGCGGTTGTCGTACCAAGGGAACGTTCAACACTCTTTGCACCGTCTGAGGGCCAGGCGGGGCATTGAAGGTCTTGCCAGCAGACCTCCAGGGCGTGGAGAGCGGAACGCTCTTGGAGGTATTTCTCCCAATGCCATTCCTGGAAAGCCGCTTTCACCGTGAGACCCCATGCCGCGCACAGGGCTGGGGCATACTGTTGGGCAATCCGAGTTAGGGGCACGCCGGGAATGGGACTGCTGCCCTTAAGTGGAGCGTGCGTGTGTTTAGCACTTACCCCAGGGCAAGCCCGTGCTAAGAAGAGTAATGCCCAGGGATAGAGCTCGGGGGAAACTAGCCACCAAGATTTCTTCCTATGGTACTCAGCATCACTACCTGCTGGTGGGCCCAAGCCCCACGCGCACATGGCCATTGGGACGATTCGGGCGCCTGTCTGCTGGCGTAACTTCTTCATGCAAGGCAGGTCCCAAAGCTTTGGGTATCTGCCTGAGGGTGCGCTACTTTCAATGGCAAACAGTCTTCCGTTTTCACTAAGAATGGTTGCCAACTCGGCGGCGAAGGCAGCATCTTCATTCCCCTGGATTTCATTAGGGATGATCCCTTCTCCTTCTGGATGCTCCCAGGTTCTAGTTCCCCCGTTTTTCAGCTGATGATCGCAGAAGGAGGTGCAAACCACACCCAGCTGCCAGACGTTCGGGACGTCAGGCCCAGGCGGAGCGCCTGCGAGACCCTTCAAGCGGCTTTGGATGTCTGGATTCCTCAGATCGTGATCGGGTTTGTACCCTTGTTGGTGAAGGGGGTCTTCAAAGTATTCAAGTGGTTCCCCACATGGGATCCCCTGGTACTCCAGCCCTTTGGTCCATCCGGCCCATCCAGCGTATACTTCCTGTCCCACTGGGCCATACGCGAACGCCAAACGGTGCCGTAGAGGTGTACCGCCTCGGGTCAGGGCTTGGGGGTCTTCCTCAAGGCAAGACTCCAGAGATGCCGGGGGTTGTGACACAGGTTCTCCTACTCGGTAGGGCCGTTTCTGCTGTTGTTGGCATCTGGCGCATGTGGGGAGCTTCGCCGGGACCAGCTGGTCTTCCAGCCTACTGTTGTCCAACGCTTCTGCCCAGGGTTCCACCGTCAGTTCACGGGATATTTTCTGTTCCCGCCTGAGCGACTGGATCAGCCTCGTGGGTGACTCTGGTTGGAGCAACCTCATATGCCCTCGATGAATGCTAACGAAGACTGAAATGCTGCCATCTGACCCTTCTCCATGCAACAGGTCAACCTCCATACGTCCGAAGTAGGAAATCCGCACGACCACCAGTGTCACCCCTTTGAGTTCGTCCCGCGACAAGGTTTGGAGTGTACGGTAATCCTTTTCGTGGTGGGGGTAGACACAGTCATGTATGTTCTGCCTCAGGAAGTGTTCTGTCTCTGTGATCCAAGCGGGCGGATCGCCCAGATGCGCTTGGGCAGCCACGCCCTCCTCCCAGAGTGTCCTGCGCAAGGTGCAGGCCCTTTGAACACATGTGTCCTGTTTGGCTTGCGGATGCGTGGCCAGTGCGATTCCAATGCCAACATGGAGGGGGAGACATTGCCTTTCTTCAAACTCCTGAGGGTTCCCTAGAGGGACACCGGTGTCGGCGGCTCTCAACTTGTCTTGAAAGTCTAGACATGCAATAGCACCAGCTTCGTGCAGTCTTCCAAACAATTTGAGGCTACCTCGGCCAACCTCCCCTTCCCAGACCAATGGTTCGAACTCCGCATCGGCTTTATGCCCAGCCTTTGGTGTGTGTTCCAACCCTTCGAGCTGGTGACACGCCTCCTCGGCGAGGGTCGGGTGACCTTGTTCGGCGGCCTCCTCAAGAATGGTCGGCAGGTCGACGTCCTGCTGTGCATCCTCTGCTGCCATGAGCCTAGCGATGACATGGGATCGTAGATAGTCTGAGGGGTCTTTGAGAGCCTGCAGTACGCCACTGGCCTCCAGGGTTTTCCACCTTTGGATTCGTGATCTCTCTTCATCAGAGAGCGCTTCCTCATCCCTGGGATCGGAGCAGAGGGGTTCCCTTCTGGGGACTTCCAGCCAGCCCGGATCGGGCCCTTTCACAGCTTCTTCAAGATCCGCCTCAAGTTGGGTCAGCGGGACTCGGTAATCCTCTGGGACCTCCCAATCGGGCTCACCCGCCTTGTCTTCATCATCGCCGCCTCCTTCCGGTTCATGGCCAGCCTTAGCTTTGGATTTTGGCTTACCCCTTCCTTTGGCTTTTGGGGTTGGCTGCATTTTCTCGGCTTTCTCAGCCGCTGCCTGGGCTCTCAGTTGTGCGACCCTCCCATCGACTTCCTTGGGATCGATTTTGGGTCCCCCTTTCAAGCCGCCTCTCCTAATGACTTGCATGGCAACTGTATAGTCTAGCTTTCCAAGTCCTGGCAACGGCTCATGGGCGTGCTGACACTTGGAGCCTCGGCTACACCCCATGTGGGTCGCTGCATCCCAGCAGATTGGTTTTCCCGACTTTGAATCCTTGGGTGCATGTTCAACTGACCGGGATGCCTCAGACTGGAGCAGTCTCTTCCCCGCTGGATAAGCGGACTTGTTTCCAGAAGGGAGGGCTCCCCCCGAAGCGGGCGGAACATCTTTGAGGACGAGCTTTGGTGCCTTCCCGGGTTTATCATCATCCCCCCCTTCGACGGACTCTGCACCTCCGGCAATTTTGCGGGTGTTCTTCAGGTTCTGATCATGAAGCTGCTTATGGAGGAGTCTTGACATCTGCCTCTGTTGCCTAGGAATGACCACTGTCTGGTAGTAACCGGCTGGGTCGGCCAAGTCCCAAATCCTGGGGAATTGAAAGTTGGCTTGACCGTCCGCTCCTGGGGCAAGGGCAAGCAATTTGAGGTCTTCCAGCCTGGGATTCTCCGTTCCGCAAATTGAGCACAGCTTCCTGCGACTTTCTCGCAAGTCCTCCCCCCAAGCCGCTACCAATTCCTCGTAGAGTTCGATGCAGTAAGCGGCTGGGAAGGCATGTTCATCTTCTTCATGGGCTTCTTTGAGGGCGGTAAGGCATTCCATCCTCTCCGCGACATGCTCGGTTCCGTAACATGATCCGAAGACCCTGATGGAATTTTCGGCATACCGGAGCCAGGTGTTGAAAACCCCAGGTGGTTTCACTCGACCCTCAATTTTGTTGTCGCTGGGGGGGTGCCAGTTGTCCAGCTGCTCGGAGCGAGCTGTAACACAATCACTGGCGTGTACCGTGTATGGCTCCACTCCTCCCCACCAGAAACCTGCAATGCCCAGCATGAGACGATTTGTCATAAGGACCGGCCATTTGATAAGATGCAACATGTGACGAGAATGCATAGCGATGCGTTTGCAGGCATGGTAAAGTTCCTTGCCATAGACTCCGGGGGCTATCTCCACCGTCAGGGTCCCGCATCCTCTGGCGAGGAAAACATCCATCTTTTCGGCTTCCCGAACTGAGGTCAGCGATCCTTTTGTGAGGTTCTTCTCTTCGTCCTGTGCTTTGCGCAAGCCATCAATGGCATGGATAATCCTATCAGCGTTCTGAACTTGGGTGGCTTCTCCTAGACTCTCCCCGAAGGTAGCTCCTGCTCTTTCTTCCCCAAACTGGTGGCCTCCCACTGCCGGCTTTACCAAGCCTTTGGAGCCGCTTGACCTCTTTGGAAAAAGGGATATCCCTCCCCCTCCTTGCCCCGGCATGGTAGCCCCCAGCAGGGGGTTTGGGACTCTCTTGGATCCTGGGATAACGAGGGCATGGCCCGAGGCGGGTTCACTTGGAGCAGGGGCAGGAATTTGTGGGGTCGTCACTTTGAACGGCCCTTCCAACCCTGGTGGGGTATGTGATGGGGCCGGAGCAGCAGGTCGAATGGCACTTTCTAATGGCTTCTTTGGGATCCCGAACTGCTGCATGAGGGTGGTCGGATCGACCTCGAAAGCAGTGGCTACCGTTTGCACTGTTTCAGCGCTCAAATCTCCTGGTGAGTGTGCTAACAATGTGTCTCGTGCTGCATTGAGACGCGCTCCGGTATCCACTTCATCATCAACTGGGAAAGGGGGGAATGTCAGGTAAATCCTCCCCTGCACCATCTCCTACAGCTGTCGGTCTCGGAGGTGTCATGAACTCCTTCTTCTTGTGTTGATGTGTGACAACATAAGCTTCAGCATGAGGGAGAACCTCCTGTTGAAGATGACTGCAAATCCATGTCTTGCCTGATTGGAACGAGGGAGACTCGCCATCAGTCACCTGGCCGTCCCATGCTTGGAGCAAGAGAGCTTGCTCTTCAGTGACCTGACTACACAGGAATGAAATCCCTTTCCCGACGGACTCTTCATGGGAGGCTTGAAGGAAGTCATCAATCCATTCCCTACAAATCCGTCCGTGTCCATCGTCCCTGGGGGGGGGGCGCAACTGCGAGAGGTGGACCACCCCTTGAACTTTGAGGGCAGGGATGTCAATTTCAACCTTCTCCTGAGCTCGGCTAGATGTAGCGACCCCAGTAACCCGCCCCAAAAACGCGACCCATCTGGGCAGACTTTCCCCGTTCTGGAGGGACTTGAATCTGATTAGTGAGATACATGGGCCTTGAAGAAGCCTGCCTTCCGCTTGATGCTGGAACTGAGATTGGGGCCCTGCTGAGGAAGCGCGTGCCTTGGGCTGGCTAGTGGCAGCTCTACGCTTGGGGCGGCTACTGCGGGCTTGAGGAGAGACCCCCCGTTGATCCTCAAAGTGACCTTCGACTCCTGAGGATGGTTCTTCTGCTTCTGGATTGCTCCCGTCGCTCTCCCAGGTAACCTTGCGTTTGCTGCGCACCGAGCTACCAACATCCATCAGGTGATGCTTGCATAGGGGGACCCCTTGTTTGGCTCCATCGTGTGATTCATAACATGAGAGCACGCTGCACTTGCGTCCGGAACATGCTGCCACATACAACTGTCGGTGGTGATCACACAAGCGGACCGCTTGCCTGCCCTCGACATCAGAAAGACCCTTGTCACATTCAAGGAGTCGGACCGACTCCCCAGCTGCTTGATCCCGACATGGTTCATTGGCTAAGGCTCGCGGCTTGCCACCATGGGTCAATCCAACTAGGACGGCCTCGCAAGGATCTTCCAGGACCTCAGCTTCAGATTCCGACTCAGGGTCAAGGGGACGGAGACCTCCATGATCCTGAATGGTACGGGCTGGTTGAGGGGTATCCATCAAATATCGAAGGAGCGTCCACCCAGAGAGTACCCCGACCATCTTCCAGACGGATCGTCCGACACTTCTGAAACATCTGGTAAAGAGCACCATCAGTCGCCTGGTGGACCACCCGGCGTACGCTCCCAAATCTACCACGCTGTTGGCATCCACCACTGCGTAGGTTTTGCAGTGTATACCCGGTGTAGGGTGGTTCTCAAGACTACATTGCATTTCCCGGCAAAGGTGGACTTTACTCTCTCCTTCCAAAACCTGCCTCAGATTTCGATGGGAAACACCTCGAACTTCTCTCAGCCGGACCCAAAGCCCATTCCGATCAACGCGTGCCCAGTGGTCGCAATCGGGTTTGACCCTCGCTGCCTGGCCATTGAGCAGAAGCACCACATCGTTGGGCTTTCTCTCAGTCTCTCAGTCCCTCGACCCTTGACTCCTTTTTGTAGGAAGTCATTATCAACACTTTCCCTGGAGCCGGGGCCTCGGATGGCTAAGGATTCGTAAGTGTGGGTTGCCTGCAACTCAGGCAGAAGATCACTTACCTCCCGTGCAACAGCTTGAGTATGACGGGTGCAGCAATCAAAGAGTAGCCGGATCGGCCGGAAGACCCAAGTCAACGCATAGATTACCCCAATGGTCAAAACTGTAATCAGCGCTAGTAGGGTTCCCCAGGCAATCCATGGCCAAAATTCTCCGCAGGTAGCGAGTCCAAATCGATCAAGAAAGTAAAGCCCCCAGCCCCCGGAGGAGCTAAGACTTCCCTTCTGTTGTGGGGTGCTAAGCCATGCTGGTCCCATCCAGGACCTGATGTCAAAATGGAAAACTGAGTGACCCCACACATGAGCGAAAGTGCTCGCATCTCCTGCGTGAGGAGCGGAACGCTCACCTTCCTCAGGGGCCATCCTGGGAGGGGCGGTCTCGCCCACGGTTGCGTCTGGGAAAATCTCCTCCACCTCATCCGAGGAGTTGGAAGAAAACCACCAGACCCAATCAGCCGGGGGGCCTTGAACAAGCTCCAGGGTCAATGCGAGGCCCAGCACCGATAGCCATGGCCCACCTAACATTGTGACACCTGTCCTATTCAAAGCAGTCCCTAGGCTGCAATCACTTGAGCCAGTGAAAGCAGCAACCCAAGCTAACCCTACGTTCTGGCGAACACACGATATTTACACAGAGAGAGAGAGAGATGTGTGTGTGTGTGCGCGTGTAAATTGGAATCACGGGAAATGCACTGTCAAAAGCGCGCAACATGCCTGCGATGCCAGCTCCAACGATGACACAGTCCACTTGGTTAGGAATCGATCCCTCCAGTGGCCCGATGTCAGGAAAAACCTCTTCATTCCACCTGCAGAAGTCTTGGCATGTCCTCAGTAACCGGCCAGTCTCTTTCGCACATGCCACACTTCCGCTTCAGAATGACCTTGCAATCAAGACGCTTGGAGATCATACTAAGTAGCATGGGTTCAGGTTTCGTTGAGGGCCCAAAGCCCTCCAAATACCAATCATGCTCCTTGGTTGATGAAGCGTGGAGTATAGAAAATGTTTCACCAAACTGTTCTGCGCATGCAGGAGTTTGCTGACACAGTGACTGACCAATTGAACCTATGTGCAGGCAGGCAGCCAGGTCCAAAGTTCCACTCAAATCCTCAATTCTGAAGTCTTGCCCGTACTCCGCCCATGCCTCGCGAGCCACATCAGGGGCTATTGGGCAATGAAGCTCTGGCCTGGTCTGGCCTTCATGGCCGTGGGATCAGCTAGGGCCGACCCATGACAGCATGCTATGATTGGCACCAGGACTTTCCGACTGTGGTGGGCGAACCTCGGGGGGCAAGGTTTGAAACGACTGCTAGTGACTAGCGACTAGCGCTTCCCTCCAAGCCTAACACTGATCAGTTTTTTTTCATGCAGGTTTCAAAGCACTTGGGGCATTGCTTGTACGACCGCATTGTGGAGACCACCTGTGCCAAAACGATCGACATGCTTTTGAATCATGAACATCCAGTGTCTGCTACTCTACCTCCTGAATACTTCTCTGCTCTGCATCCGTATAGGCGGCCACCCGCTCTGCCCAATTTTCAGCCGTATACCTCGTGTCTGCTCCCAGGCTGGTCATGCTGCTGGAATTCACAGGCTACATAAGCTCCACACGGCCGATATGTTGTGGAAAAAAATATGCGGCGCAGGGCAATCAGAGACAACCTCAATCAAAAGTACTGCGACAACTGTCTCAAACTGGCGATCTCTTGGATTTGGATGCTTTGATAAATTCGAGGCACGAGAGCAACTGGCAAATTAGGAGATTGAATTTGCCTTGTTTCCTGAGTGCAGCGATGTAGTATTGGCATGCACTCACATGAGGAAAGGTGGACTGAAACAGCAATGACCCTCCGCGTTTTCCCCGCTTGGTGAATTGGTTTCTTTTGGCTGGCGCCTTCAATGTAAACATGCCCACGTAAGGGTCACCTGTTGGTACGATTTCCAGATTCTGCTTGGTTGTTCATCTGACCAGCGCATCCAAACGTCGATGATCTTCAACAGCTCGTATGCCACTAAGGCGCCTGCGCCTGCACCAGGGGCCCGCACCCATCACATGTGCAGGACACCCAATCCCGATGCCGCATTCAGATCGTTTAGCGAAACTCTCGACACATATCGCAGTTGCCCGGTGGTCATGGAACCCCCGACGAACATCATTCTCTTGTGGCTTTTCTGAGAAGGTCCTCGTCGCTATAATAAGCTATCGAAGCCTCTCCACAACGAGCTCATCAACGAACTCATAACTCATGACATGCACAGGTTTGTTCAGCGTTGCCGCGTTATAACAAAGCACCACAACGGGCCCAACTAATGCAGTTGCAGAACATCAAAAGAAAAGTGTGAGAAAAATAAACTATAGTAGGAACAATAAGCTACTAGGAACAAGTGCATCGCTTCTAGTAACAAATGCCTTACTAGTGGTAGCAAGAAGCTATTAGAAACAATAATTAGTAATTAGATGTAATTAGAATCAAGGCTGCACAAGGCTCCAAAAGTCTGGAGGATTGGTCGTTCGAAAACTCACTTTGACTTAGGGCAGTGGACTCTCCAGGCACCTCCACGGCTTGAGCCAATGGAACTGTGTTGAGTTGTAACACCCAAGCTGTGCTTAATTGATCCTCTCTGTCTGGACGGCCTTGACCAAACCACACGGTGTTGACCCCATCCCCAAAGGCAAGCACCTGTCCAGGCTGAGGTCGTGAAGTGACTGCATTCAGTGCTAGGAATTTAGCACCTTATTGAGGACGTCTTCTATCATGATGCTGAAGTCCGACCATCCCTGCCAGCAAACCTGCGCACAGGTTCATGCGGATACGGTGTGCTTTGACGATCAAGCTTTCCTAATGAAGTGAGCACAAAGATTGGTGGCGTAAATGCCCATGTCCGTTTCCAAAGGTTCCGGCACCACCCAAACTCATCAAGAGTATCAAGTTCAACACCTGTCAGTTTTCTTAATGATCCGGCGACCACCGAGATCTACACAGTCTTCTGGCTCCAAATAGCTCCACAAGTCCTGACGGAAAGCAAGGCGAGTCTGCCTTTGGCAAAACCAGAGCCTTGGTGAAGACGAAACGACATGGCTCTCCTTGCTTCCAAGTGGCTACATCAAAAGACTGGTCTGTCCCGAATTCCGGGGCGAAAAGAAGAACGCGATGCTCAGGAGGAAAGATCGGTGGTACACACACCTGGGTGACGACCTCGATTGCAACACTTCTGGTCTGCCTTATGCTCATTATACTCCTTGCTTGGCTAAAGTCCAACCAAATTACAGTATCTGAAAGTGGCACGGACAGCCTTGCAGGCTGAGACACTGGACAATTTATCTCTCTTCGCAGGACCCTGAGAGGTTGCTACAGCTGTCACGGTGAAGGGCTCGGCGTGCATCAACTTGCCATGAAAACTGAACTCCGTCCTGGCTGGTGGCCGCAAGCCACCCACCCAGTGACCTTCGATCTGCATCATACGTTCGGAGGCTTCGCCTCAAACACACAAAGACTGCTGCCAACCAATAAATATATATATATAGTTTTTTATGTGTCAACAATATAACTACACAATTGAAGCGTGCACACTTCAGCTCGGTTGCGAAACGGATAAGGAAAGGCCTGCAATTGAACGCAAAGCTTCTTGGATACTCCAGTCACATAGTTACAGTTGACTACTTTAACAAGTGAAACATCAAAGTCTTGCATGGTCTCTTCCCGCAAGACTTTGAAAGCCCCGGGTCTGACAAGTTTGAAGCCAAGAAACTTCATCGACATGAATACAAAAGCACAAAAGTGAACAGGCGAAATGCAATACTACCAAGGCAGGCTGTGATGCAAAATGAGGTTGCTTCGCGCCTTATCCCGGTTGGTGGCCCACGGTCGAGATCGACAGAGTCGGTCCAAAGCATACCTCATGATATCAAAACACAAACGGGCCAGAGGAGGAACAAGAAAGAAAATGAAAACAGTGGAATCTCCAGCGCGCCATTCTCGCTCGTTCTCGTCTAGCCATCTGTCTGCAGTGAAGCGATCACTACACCATTGCCTGTCCAATGATGAACAACCGCAACGCTTCTCAAGCTCTTTCACGAGGCAGCCTCATCCTGTCAGAGGTCTCCCTGATGTTGTAGTCGCGCCTTGGTAGCGACGACAAACAACATGAGGATGCGATTGGAGTAGTATGAGTAGTATGCATTCTGCAGACACATAACGTTTGAGTCTAGGTACTGAATGAGGGCCTTGATTGCACGGACTTCATCAGGCTCGCCTTTGAAAGCAGGAAAGGAAATTGCTTTTGAACCCAAAACGTTGACGACTGACCTGAATTTTCAGATGTCTTTTCGTATCTCTTCTCTTTGTGTCTTTGCAGGGTCTTGTTCCCTCTCAATTCTTAGGGCACCTTCAGACGCCATTAGGCCAAAGCGCGGACAACAAAAGTTTGAGCTCGGCCAGGCGACAACTGCATTGAATCACTATAGATTGAGAGGGGATGATGACATGGCATGGCATGCAATATGTTGCAGCACAATCAACTTCTGAATACGACAACATTTACTGGAGTCCTCAATGTCAAGCTTCCACTTTTCCTTGTCCCACCCAGAGGTAGGATCTGCAGTGAGATGCCAAGGAGCACCCATCTGTCCAAATAGAAGCGCTATGCAAAGGATGACCTGGGCTCAGTGATGTCAAGCTTACACGGGCACCAGTGCTGGCCAAGCTGCGAGGAACACTCCATCCACGATCAAGCCTCATGGCTCAGAGGAGAAAACATCCGTGGTTCGTCCAGGGACTTGACATCTCCTTGGCATAGTGTCTTTCTCCACTAGCTCAGACTTGTGCGGAGCCAGTGCTGGGATTCAATAGCGCCCTCGCGAAGATCTTCAGAACAAGCCTCAATCCGAGGGCACTGTGTCACATCAGTGTACAGTATATTATAGTACTATACTTTACGGGACCTGGTCTTTCCACACACCAACATACCTTGCACATCCTCTGTGGGCCCAATGGGAGAAGTCATCCAGTTCACCACACGATGCCGTCGCTGCAGGCCTTGTAGAGACCCTGCCGCAAAACTCTGATTGTTTGAGCAAGCACACCTCTCCCACACATGGCGCATGCTCCTGCAAGAACTTGATCTTCACTGGCCAATTGTACGGGTTAAAGGGTGAATAGACCTGAGCCGCAGCTGCCAATTTCCTGGTATGCCAAAAGTTATATAGCTAGTTATACGGCTATACGGCTACACGTGTTTGTGTGCTTTCCCTCCTCGAAAGCTCACCTTTTTGTGGACCACTGCTTTCCAAAATCCACAACCCCAGCTAGCAGCTAGAGCTTGCAACTACAGGAGCTTGCAGAAAGTGTTGTCTTGCTAGTCTGCTTGCTCGCTCATACTTTGCTCCAGTGCCCCTTTCGTTTACACGATGTAATGTGGCTTCAGCTCTGTTCCCACATACCACTTGCATGATGGCTTGGCTCGTAAAAAGTGCAACCTTGAGTTTGCGGTCATGCCCCTCTCAATTCCCACAGACCCTATGCCCCATGGTCTTTCTCCATAAAGCAGTGGCATGTCACTTGCGCAACGTTTAGTGCACAGGAACAGTCCAAAGTGCTTCGCATACACAAGGCGGCTGATGGGGTTTGGCCATGGTTAAGTGGCTGCATTTCACGGCACGGCGAAAGCCACTAAATGCGGGCCCTGCCCGTCAACAATGCAAATCGCAAGCAAAACAGACTGCACAGAGTAAACATATACAGTATGATATATGAATGTGTGATTGCAAGGTGTGATCCAGCTTGTTGGCATGCTGTCACAACTTAGACTTTTTTGATATCACGTGGCGTGTCCCGCATGCGGCTGTTGCTCTGCCTTTTCATGTGCAGATGATGGGCACCTGTCTGGAAAGGTAGGTGGGGTAGGAGATGTCATATGCGCAAATATGCGCAAATCATCCATTGACAAAATGAGCATCTCTCTCTCTCTATGCATTGTTGTTGTGTTGGGGCGTTGCGGCCTTGCCGAGTGCTGTCGCGCATTCACTCAGGTTGGTTTTGTGTTGCTCTGACTCAAGCATCTACCTGTCACTAGGATTCGGGCATGCAGCTCGTAGGGGATCAGGAACAATGCAAACACCAGGCAAAGGATCGCAACCAAAGCCTGCAGCTCTGATCTCTCCGAAACCACTGATGAGGTGACTCCCAAGTGCATGGCACAAACACTACCAAACGAGATGATCTCCGACTCGTCCACTGCATCTGTCACCTGCACTTGAGACAAAGCAAGAAGAGCAGCTCAATACCATCCATGCTTCACCCACTTCATGCTAATACACTAAGTTCTTTGCCATCCACTTGGCCACTGACCAGGTTGATGTCTGATGAAGGCCTGAGCAAAATCCAAGCACAATATAGTCATGGGCAGAACAAAGTCTGAGCTCTGGTCTGAATGTAAATGTTGAGGCCGGGATTAACTAGAGCACTGCATGTTAAGTTCCAGGCACGGCATCAACTCTGGCAAAGATGCAGGAACCTTTGATTAGAAGAGTGAAGCAAGCAAGGCCACATGCATGGGACTGAAAGCATTTGGTGCCAGTATGGAAGCTCTCAGATGCATACCCAAAGTGCAACTCCGGCAAGCTGAAATACTGCAGCCCACACGACCTTCGCATGATTCCAAAGAGCAAAGGGGAAAGAAAATGTGCTGCAGTTGAGCGTTCGTGCCAAGACAGCTCTGCTCTGAAAGGAACACCCTGAAAACAGGCTGTGATCAATCACAGATCAGCATTGGCAACACCTATGTTTCCAAGGTCAAAGGCCCTCCAAAAGTTGAGGTGGCCAAAATTGTACCTGCAAGGGCTCAGGCTTTGAAATGATTCCGAGTCTGCTTGAGAGGACTCTTCAGCGCACCAGCCAGCATTTCGCATGAGAAATTCTGCAGTGTCACCTGCACCCGGCACAATGCTGTCAGCAGCAAAAGAAAGCTGAGAATCTGAGAGCCAAACATACACTTTGGCCAAACTCCTTGCAGCACATGATTTGGTTGAACGTGCCATTTTGTGTGCCTGCTCTGGTGTCCCTTTGTCTTCGCCTTCTGTTGCTCCTTTCTGTCACAGATTGTTTGTTATCCTTCTTTTCGTTATCTTTCCGTTTCTCTTGTTTCCAATATGTGGTACAATATGTATGTATATATGTATATACAAGTAAGAAGTCTGGAGCCCGTAGGTAAGATACTGTCTGCTTGCCAGGACCAGCACCAGTCCTGCTTGGCTCTGTTCACCGTCACTGTATGACCGTCCGGTGAAGCCTGTTTCCACATTAGAGTGCATGAAGCATCTGCAACTTCTCCAACCCTTTGCTTGCACAAAAGCCTTCAGCCACCGGCACAATCTACAGCTTGGGGTCACTCAACCAAAACTCAAACTAAGAAATGTAAGGGTTGCTCAGCAATGATCCAGAATCTAGGTGGAAGATGCACTGCATGCTTTGACAGACACCATGGCCGTCCTCCGTCTCGTTCAAAGGGTCAGTCTCGCCTGCTCCACCTCAAGTTGATCACAACAAACTCTGATGACACACTGAGTGTGCCCTGTGCACTATGCAGGCGCTATGCCGCTATGCCATGCATCAATGCCATCCATCAGCAAGCAGGTGGTGGGCCGAGGGCGTAGCTCGACTGCGGCCTTCAAGGGACAAGCGACAGTACCCTCCCAAAATCTCGCCAGGCCCACGGCATGTTGCCCAAGCCTCTGCAATTGGAACGCCTGAACTTACACCGAAAAGAAAGAAGTGAAGCTCGTGTGCCCACTGGGGTGGGAGGTGGCTGGCTTTGCTGAGGTTGACGCGAGGGCATTTGCCTGTGCTTTCAGTTGCCGCACCTGGCTAAGCCATTGCAAGTTTAAAGACTGCATATGCTGCCGTGGTTACCACCAGTAACTTCAACCCATTGCATTACCCTAGACCAAGGAGTTGTAGAGTTCCGCTGTTGGAAAGCCAGGTGAAACCCAAAGGATTGTTGATTCAACTTCGCTGGGTGCGATTCTCAGTCACATCCAGAGCACTTAACCTTGCTCCAGGCTGTCCAAGCCTTCTGACTCCAGATCCATGGCTTGCAAAGGCCTCAAGCACTGCAAAAGCATAGCTGCAAACTCCAAATGCCTCCCCTTCATCAGCATTCAATGCGAAGTATCCAAGTTCTTGGCGAAGAAGCGAGTCCTTGGCTCCACCATGCGAAGCCAATCACACTGCATAGCTTGCCCCGAATTGGGCATAGAACTTCCGAGGCCTAGAGGCCCTTGAGTACCCCATTCATAGACCCTACCCCAGGTCGACTATACCGACTATACCCCTATATGCTGGAGTTCTGTATGCACAATTGACACGAATTTCAACATCCACAGCTCCTAACTCTTGCTGAAGCTACCCTGGCTCAATACCATATTACGATATCGCCCTCTCACGCAAAGCCCCGCCCCAAGTTGTAGCCCTTCAAGTTATGCTCCACAAAAACACTCCAAAACCTACTCCTGTGGTTTCCAAACAGTCCGTGTAGAAACCAAAGGCATCCGGCTTGTTTAGCCTAAAATGTCTTGCATACAGTTTATCGAAATAAAGATTAATAAAAAACATCTACGTGCGACATGGGCTTCTCCCTGGGCGTCCCTGCAAAGCCGCATAAATTTTTCCCAGGGAAGTCTTGCACACTGCGAAGCTTGAAGAGCTCACCTGAGAACGTCTCTGCAAAATAGAAATTTATATGTTTTTGCCCGCTCCCCCTCCCTAAGTAAGGAACTGAGGTAGCTACTAGCTACTAAGACGCTACTACCTAGGACGCAGGATAGCTCACGCTTCTTCAAGGAGCGCTCGCACTGATGATTTGGTTCCTGGACTTTTAGGGAGACTTAACTCCTTCTTCTTCTTCTTCTTCTTCTTCTTCTTTGCACCAATTCTCACCCTTAGGGGGGATTTGTTCAAGCCGATTAGACAGAGTTGCAACTTTACTAAGGCCCCAACCAATGCCGAAAAGGACGGCTCCACACATGAACAGCCTCGACAGTTCATCTTCATCCAGTCTGCTTTAATTTAGATTCTTTCCAAAAACACTGCTCACATGATCTTGGGTCACAACAGCAGGTTGCGCATGCCAAAGAACTCCTGATCCACCCTGCCAGCACTGGCAACAAGCAACAAGGCAAACTGAGCCACACGAGCACAGGTAGGAATCTTCCAGGCCAGAGTGACACCAGTACATCATCCCGCTCCCTACAAAAAGCTTTGGCTCATCTTTGGAACGGCACCCACATTCACAGCCCACTAAGGCCCTCACATGGCAAGGCACCTTGGAGACACAGGCAAAATAACAGCACCATGCACCAAGGCTCGAAGACTGGAATCCTTCGAAAACCTTGCCTGCTCAAATCAGAATTCTTGTCGTCAAGCGCTCCTGCTTGCCTGACATTGACGCGAGGAGGAGATGCACTGTTCGCGCATTGGAATCTCAATGAATCACCCACGCTGTGTCAAACTCAAAGCCCATATCTTTGCCGTGATCTGCTTCTAATGTCCGGTGAAGGGATGCCAAGGTCTTTGGGCTTGGCATACGCAGATTGGTTCTGTGATCGCGTAGCAGTTTAGCAGTGTAGCACTGCTGCAGAGAGGTGATGGAGTGGCAAAAATCTGTTTGCAATGCGACGCGCATGGGGCATGAAGACACTCGCAGGGACATCCGGTGGTGAGGTGGCGGCACAGGTTGAGATGGACGGGGTGAACATGGGTATATAGAGCCTGATGATGAGCGACCGCTAGCAAAGTTAATGAGGTAATGGCATAGCATTCTGCACTGGGTGAACCGGACACGATGCTGCCTGCTGGGTGATGACATTGGTGAGGTGCTCTGGTCTCTTTTTTTTTTAACTATATATATATATAATATGTATAATGCGATGGTCAATGGTCTAGTGAACTTGGATAGATGCAGGTGGTAAGGTGGGTCGCACGCAGCAGGGTAGGCACAAAACGTCTGCCTTCTGCCCTGTGCTGGTTGAACAGCAGTGTGAGGTGTGGGCATTACAGTATAGCTTTCTCAGGCCCCCGCGCTAGAACTACTGTGCGGCTCTGGAGTTGTTCTCCAGATTGGACTGCCAAAGCCTGATGCGCAAGTACACACAGCTCATGCTGATGCATCCGGTTTGACTGAGCATTTTGCTTCGGAATCGCTCATGTGGCGGCTGAAGCTCATGAGAAGCAGCCTCACATTCAGCTCACTCACACAGAAGCAACTCTTTTTTGCTGGGCTGCCAACACAGCAGCCGCAAAGGAACCCAGCAAGCCATGCCACACCTTTGAGCAAAGAAACATTGTGGATTTAGAGCATCACATCATGGACACCACTTGGTCGCAAGCGGCAACAAACTGCTCCAGAGATCCATAGAAACCTTTTAAAGGCTGGTGATGGTGGTGAACACGCGTGTGCACACGCACAGAGACAAACAGACACTCACAACGCTCTCTAACAAACCTGATGCTTTCAAAAGTATATAACTATGGTAAGTTCCAACCTTCTCGTTCTGATTCGGGAACTGCTCCAGTGACCCTGAATATATATTAGAGTTCAAAATTGCTGGAAACACTCACTTCACTCAGCCAACGACACTCGTGGTAAGGCATGCCTCAGCAAACTTTTTGTCATGCGACATGACCAAGGCCAGTAGTGCAACATTGCCTTTGGAACTGAGTTTGGGACTTCCCCTCCTGCTTTGAGCTGCGCAAATGTGCCAAAAAACATTTACAAAAAAGAATACAGTATGCAGAATCACCGTAGAATCACCGAAATTCACCAGGGGAAAGAATGCGCACAAGCTATACTATAAACGCTTTTTGGGGCGAGCACAATTTCCCAACCTGCCGAAGCACGCGGAACAAAGGCCAGCGTGCACTCTGTACAAAGCGTGGCACAGTGTGGTGCAAAAGCCAGCTGCACGGCTTTGTCCCCTGTCTCCTCCCGCGAGAGAGGGACATCTTGGCAAATCTGGTGATCTGCGTCGCACTCCGTGCGCAACTTGAAGTGTCTTGTGTTGTGATGCCAATTACATGTTCATAATTCATAGTGGGATTTCGCTGATAGTGTCCAGCTGCGAAGTGTTACATTGAAGCATACAGACACGTTCCCTGTCAATGTCATGTATATAAGTCTAAGTCTGCTTATTGCTTCAGACCCACCACACGCAAACCACGAACCTGGCTGAAAAACCAGTCAACTTCATCAGCTGCAAATGACTGGTTTAAATACCCAGTTCTGATGGAGTTGACGGTCACAAAGGAGCAGAGGGGCTTCGAGGGTACTATATACAGGCCCGCCGTCACCCACCAAGCCGTCAAAGAAAGCATGAGCTGTCAAGAGTTCAAATCCAGAATCAAGTAGGATCAGCACATTTGTTCGATAGAATGCCTGAAATGTCAAGTAGGCTCAAGTTTTGCTCAGCACATGCCCACGAATTGGCGAGCAAATAACAACCCCCCCGCGCAAGTGCAGAACAAAGGAAAATGCGGCCTGCGCGAAGGTTCCACAGCCTCTGGCAGCGTTGCAACATTGTTGCATCTCTTGGCAGGCTCTATTGTGGTGAACTTTTTGAATAGGGGCGCCAAAGAAATGCATTAACACAAGTGTGCGTTCTGACTGCCCTAATTGCCTAGGTCCTTGACCCAACTGGCTTGACATATACAAACTAGTAACTAGTACAAATGCAGAAAAGCAACAAAATAGAAACGGACTACTATTAGATATACGGAGAGAGAGAGAGAGAGAGACCCCTTCAATGAAGCAGTACTAGCACACGAAAAAATGTCGGACGTCCATCACCCGGTCCCAGCGCGTGTTGTTCCACACATGGGATTCAAACCACAACCAGTCCGATCAGACAGAAGTGTGGGCTCGCAAACGCAAGCAATGTTGTGTCAGTGGCTTGTCCAGGAAAGTTTGTGTGGATGAATTTGTCCATCTCCATCTCCCTCTCTATCTCTCACTACCCCTCCCTCCTTCCCTGCCTGCATCCCTGCCTCCCTGCCTCCCCCGCCTGCCTCGGACTTGCTCAGGCTCAGGAACATTTCGCAGGCAATGCCATCCCTCAAACCATCTTCAATGGTCCCCGTCCCATTCACCAAACCTGAATTGCCTAGTGATACATCATTGTAACATGCCTTCGCCCGCGCAACACGTGCATTCACACAGCCAAAACCAACTGCCAGCCCAGCGAACCGGCAATGCAAAACAAAAGGGTTCTAGCGGAATGACAACCTTTCCCCGTGTGTAGCTCTGTGGTGCACCAAAGGTAGCTGAGCTCTCTTCCACGATTTCTTCCAAACCTCCACCAGGGGCTGTTGCGAAGACAAGGTGACAAAAAAGTTGAGTTGTCCCAGGTCCCTTCGACTGGTTATATAATTTGCCTGCTCTCTAACCACCACTGTCAATTCACGGACCGTTGGGGCTTGCTCACGAATCTCACACGCAAATGCCCTTTCAAACAAGTAGGTGCTCTGTTGAGAGAGTGAGCAGGAGGAACAATTGGCTGAGCAAAAGAGGGAAGTAACATATTGTGTGTGTGTGTCAAGGTTGTTGTCATATATTGATGGTATGCTTACGGTATGCTACAGCTGTGCAAATAAATCTGATGTATATATAAACGTTGCTGCTGCCTAGGCTGCAATGGAATGCTTAAGCTCTTCGCTGGACGAGCGAAAAGGATATGGAATTGTGGAAGCAAACTCTTGGCGCAGGAGCCGCTAAAACTAAAACAATTAAAAATATCAAACAGAAACCATCAAAATTGCGACAACCCAAAGCCGGAAACAAAGTGGGGAAAGGCCCAAAAGGGGACGGAGTAACACAACACGTCACACAGGCTTCAGCCTTTTCCATATCCTTTCCCCAAGCATCTCTGTGCTTTCCAGCAAACTCACATGAAGCAACTCCTGCATCTTCATTACCACGCCCCGCATCTGTCAAAGGCTGGAGTGTACACAAAGGTGCATCTTCCATCAGGCAGCGAAATCCAAACCCACTGACATGAGTGCAACAAACTAGCGACACGTCGGGAAGAAGACACCCCAATATATATATATATATATACTTTGTAGAAATCACTGTCCTGAAGCCGCCTGCACCTGGCAGAATTCGCCATCTCTTCACTTAGTGGATCTCATCCACCATGAAACTCCAACTGTTCTTTTGAGGCTCTTCTGATGCTGCAAGCTGGATTTGCTTTGATCTTGTGGTCGGGTATGGAACAACATGAACACACCAACAGCAAGAAACAAGTCTCTCGGGTTTTATCGATCGGAAACGTGCAACTCCAGCTGCAAGCGCTTCAACAAGGCCCGTGCTTGCATCTCTGTGCAGATTTATGGCATCGGCCCTAGTGGCTCTGGTGAGTGACCTGAATACCTGCAGTATTTGTCAAGCTGCTACCTGTAGGCACTAGGGCGCTGGCGATGCCAAAAATGTTGGGGTTGGTCACTGCAGTTGAATGTCAACTGTATGTCGACATGGCATGCCACAACAAAGCACCAGGAACCCCAGTAACACCAGCGCGATTCTCACGACACAAACGGCGAACTGTCCACAATTGAAGGAATGTTGAGACCAGAAAAAAAATCAACATGAATGTGAATTAGACTCTACTGTTTTCCTCCATGGCCACTTGCCCAATTTCACTTGAGCGGTGCGATTTGAAGCCTGCTGCTGACTCACGAAAGCGCCTGCAGGCATCAGGTGTCATGCCGAGCTTCATGTTGATGTCATCCCAGAGATGCGCAATCTCATCGTCACTCAAGAAACGTGTGCAGTGAAGCACCATATCAAGAACTCCAGCACGAGATGCCGCAAACCCAAACGTTGGTAGAATGCGTCGTTGCACTGTGAGGGCCAATTCTGCACGTCCCGTGAGATGATAATACCCATCGCATGCCTGTTCCACGTTTGCCTTTTTCTTCAGCTTCGCGACTGCATGCTGAAAGCTAGGAGTGCCTGCCCAAAGCTGCCAATGACCCACAAGCAGACTGCATACAATCAAACGCTTTGCTGAAAGCACACCTTTGGCAAAATGCTCAACAAATTCAAACAATGAAGAACAACTCCGATGCATTCGAGGTTCTAAAACCAGCCAGCTGCTTGCGCAACAGCTTTGCAACCTGCCAACTTGCGCAAAGAGATGACATCTCCGAACACAGACTTAAAACATCCCATGCCTATCAATCCCGTTGTGACAACATGTCGCGTTCTATGATCCATGTCGCGGCTGGAGGTGGCCGAGCAACGATGAATTTGGTTTTGGGCTTGACGCCGAGGACACCACTTATCGGAACCTGCCAGGGAGGTGCATTCGACCGACTGCCGAAAAGATTGCAAGAGGGCACATAACATAGATATACGATATACATATATATTTATTTATACACAGTACACATGCCAACAATCCAAAAGCTTTTTGAATCTGCAGGTCTGGACGGAACCTTCTTGCTCGACAATGCGCATGGTCCAGGGTTCTTCTCAAAGGTAAGCAGGGCTTCTTCAATTGCAAAGGCATTGACAAAAACATCTGGATCCTTGTCTAGGTCCAAGAAGTGAGCTTTGGACTGATCCACTTTAACCAACAGTTCGCGAACAAGCTCCACCTCCTTTATGTACATTATGCTTCATTTTTTGAGCCTCCAACCAAAATCTGCCTCCAAGCAACGTCTTGCAGCTTCTCAAGGGCATTGAACATGTCCTTCCGCACTTGACTTGCTTACTATTGAGCCTATTCTCAATATCTAGCCTTTTCAAATCTTTTCAACACACGTCCTCGACGCCTTGCTCAGAGATGTCAAAGCCATACCTTCAGCTTTGCGAGAGTATACGTGCACCAGTCAGCAAGTACAGGAGTAAGCTGGTTCTGAAATGACAGCTACGTAAACGCGATGATGCAATGAAGCGATGTTTATGACTCTAAGACTCTAAGGTCATCTTATAGGTCTGGCCTCGCAATTGTTTCCATGTTGTCATTGTCGAACAGCTTGTAGATCACATCCTTTGCACGTCCATTCTGGGAACATATTTTAGCAGCTCTTCCAATTGTAGGCGTATTTGTGGCTATCGTGTGCAAAAACATACGTCCTCAAACGTCAATGTCTTTGATTGCTTTCCAAGTAGCTTTGTGGTCTTTGAAGGTGTCGAGTGGCTGCCTCTGGCGGGACATCTCCCCAAGCTTTTTCTGAAAGCTTGGTGTTGACAGAATTGCCAGGAGCTCAGTCTGAAGAGCCAAAGCTCTTGGCTTCGACAGAGCCACTGGCTTAGCTGTGGCACCATCAGAATGAGCTTTGCTCGTTGTTTCTTCAGGTTTGGCATCTGCACTCTGTACTGGCCAATTCTTCAGCTTCAAGAATTCACCGATTTTCTGCACGCTGCTCATGCATTCCGGACAGCTCTTGAGGATCAATTCGAGCGGCTGGGTCAATGTTCCCATCCCATGCCCAGTGGCAAAGCCATACTGAGCGAGAATGTCGTTGTGGAACTTCTCAGCCCAAGCCCACCGGGAAGGCAATTCATCTGTGATAGGGGTTCCGTCCAACTCTTCCTTGGATAGAATATCCATGAGCTTCGTCTGGAACGTCTTGCCAGCATATGCACTCAGCAGCTCACGAACCAGTGCTTTAGCTCGTGCTTTTGTCATCGTCACACTCACCTCACGAATGCCCTCTGCTTCACGTTCATGAGGTAGCACGACAGTCGCCATGGCAACCGCGAATTGAAATATGTAGACGTTCCACTTTAAACTGAAACGTCACCTTGAGCACGGCCTGAGGGTGGAGTGACACATGCCATTTCGATGCCATCCGACAAAGCCCCACAAAGAGTGCAGGTGTCTGTTACCCAGGCAATTCTACTCAGTCCTTCTGAACAAAGTCCTTGGATGCAGTTCGCCCAAAGGTAGGCAAGAAGATCGGCGGGATGGCCTTCACATGGCTCTCTTCTATTATCTCACTTAAGTTTGACTATTTAAAGCTACCTCTTCTTACCCCTCCCCTTCTTAGTGGCCCACCCACCTAAAACAAGAGAGTCCGAATCTCGTCCAGCTTTCAACCATCAGGTCATAAGGATCAGACTCCCCAAGGCCCACGGGACATGTCTAAGCAGCACAGCTTGAACAGCACCACCTGAGCCAACGAAGCAAAAACTGAAAGAATAGGAAGGAAAAACCTAAGGTGACGACAATGGTAAGGGCGCACCACAGAGCAAGCCTGTGCCCAGCTGAGCATTCTCAAAGATTGCCGAGCCAACAAACCTCCCTGCTCACGCCTGGGATAGGGAAGAATCTCCTCAGTGCACTTCATCGGGCAACATGCCAAAACAAAGCAGGGACGCATCCAAAAAGCACAGACCAGAAATCTTAAAGCAAACAGGACAGGACACGACACAATGTAAAGAAAGTAGACTAACTGCACACCTACCAGTCCTTTGCGACTAATTGCGGTGATTGACTCAAGAAACTGTCCAGTTTGGACATGCAGAATTGCCGAAGTGGCAAGACTGCGTGACTGCACATTGCGTTTCAGAACGGCAATGAGGGTCAACCCGTTCTGGGCCTCGCCAAATTCTTTTGAAGTTCTTTTGGAGTTGGTTCTTATAGGACCGAGTGTGCCCTCATCATCACCAGCCCATGAACAACAAACGATTCAAGGAAAATTGTTCGATGTTGCGACTACAAAAGTGCGCAAAAACAACAGCGAAAGCGATGTTTCAACCCACAATTGCCCGATGTGTCATTCACATCCAAGCGTGCAAGAGCGAAAGCAGTGCGATTGGAACGTTCACATTGGTTGTTTTCATTTTTGTTTCCGTGCCACTCTACACGATCCATAGCACAGTTGCCCCCATTGCCACGCTGCATGCCAGTCGCGGCGTGGTGGCAGGTGACGAGGCATGGCATTGCACGCGCACACGGTCCGTGCCCGGTCGAAAGGGGCATCGCCTGGCGGAGCTTGCCTGCAACGTGCATGGTCTGGCTGCCGCCGCCCGGTCCTACTCACGACTTGGCGGGTGAACAATCACAACGGCCAGGCTACTAGTAGCTTCTAGCTATTAGTAGTAGTGCCCTTAGCTACTTAGCTACTAGTAGCGTCCTTGCTACTAGTAGCCATGCACATTTCTAAATCCACCTACCTTTTGTGCGGTCGTCTTTGTGATTCTGAGCGTCAAGGTGTGGGGGTGGGGGTTGCACGGGGTGGGTTTTTGTGGTGATCGGTTTGGATGTGGTTTTGCGAGTCTGGGAAGGATTGTGGTGGTGGTGGTGGGGGTGGTGGGGGTGGCGGTGGCGGTGGCGGTGGCGCTCCTGCTGCTGCTGCTGCTGCAGGTAAATAAACAACAACATAAACAACATACAACAACCACAACCACAACCACAACCACAGCCACAACCCCACCACCACCACCGCCACCACCACCACCACCACCACCTGTGAGAGTTCGTGCTTTCTACCATGTACATGACAAACAGCAGTGCATGGAGTCCAGGGATCATGTCTCAGGGTTTGCTCTAGCCTGTGGTCACCTGACCATTTTTTGAGAATGGTTTTTGACAGGTGCATTCGCGGTTAGGAGGTTCGAGGTTTGTTGAAGGTTCACGTCACGTTACTTTGTTGTTTTGGGACGTTCAGTGTTGGAGTAGAAACTTCATACCACCACCACCTCCACCACCACCACCACCTATGAAGATTAGCTTCAAGTGCGAAACTCGTGAACACTCCAAGAAACAAAAAACACCCGAACAAGTTCAACTCTCGCGTCCCTTCGACCGCGAACAGTCAAGTCGCCCACGCCCTTCCCGATCTCGTGACGCTCCTTTTCTACTGACTTGACCACAACGTGAATCGCTAAGGTGCCCACGCTGAAGCCTTGAGCCACGGTTTGTGGCGATTGGTACACTCTCGATTTGTCGCTCTGGGCGCGACATGCATTGTGGCGGCCAAAAACAAGCGAATGCTTGCGACCTCAACGAACATGCATACTGCAGTACGCTTCTTGATTTGTACGTGTATGCAAACATGAAGACAACTGTGTTTGACATGAAAGGCATGGCATGGCATCGAACGAGGTGTCGAACTTTCACAACAACACCACCACCACCACCACCACAGCAACAGCAACAGCAACAGCAACTGCAACAGCAACAGCAACAACAACAGCAACAACAACAACAACAACCACCACCACCACCGCCGCCACACCCACCACCGCAACCGCCACAACTACAATCACAGCACCCACCCCTGCAGCCTGCCCTACGACCACCTCTCCTCTATCTCCCATTCCCTCCTTCCCGTCTTCCTTCCCCCTTCCCCTTCCCCAGGTGTGGGCCCCTGGCCGGCTTTCGGGCATATGCCCTTAAATAGTTGCGAGAGCGCCCTCGATCAAACCCAGCCTTAACTCCTACAGTAAAAAGCCCTGGTGTGACCAAACAGTCTGGGGGAGAAAAACACGCATGTGCATGTCTGCCGTGTCTGCCTCGATGTCAAGCAAATGCAGCATGCACATCTCGGTCTTCAAAGATCACGCAAACTGTCCACCGTTCCCTGTGCATGCGGCACGCAGTTATGAAAAGCGCAAAGCCTATTTTTGAAGCCAAGGCTCCCATCTGCACTCCGAAATTTCCGAATCATCTGAGCACCTAAAAGAAGGCGGGGCCTCTCCAACTAACTTCTATTTGGAGTGAACAAAGCTAAGGAGTCCCGCTCTGATGACAGCAAGCCTCTCAACCTGGTACCTTGGAAAACGCAACGAAGCTTCAGCCTGAATCAGTGACGCAGTGGAGCGATGAGCTCGGCACGCTCGAAAAGCGGCGTCAGCACCAGCCTTTCAGAGTAAAAGTAGTGTAAACATATGCGATAAACGCACAGCTATCTGGGAGGCTCACACTAGCACCACGAGCCAAAAAACAAGGGCCCCAGTTCGCTTGGAAGCCTGCTCCTCATCAGCACAAAAGCAGGATAAAATGAGTATGAGGTCATTATGAGGTGGCTCGTTCCCAGCCATGCTGCTCTACATTCATGCTGTAGACGTTCCACTTGAGGCAGGAACCAGTCTGCGCTTTTTGCGCTCCATTTGCCATGCCTGCAGCAGGCGTTGTCTGTCAGAGCATTATACAATTAGCATTTCAGCTCAGTGCCTTGAGCCCACCTTTGGACTCCAACTCGGCGAGAACCTGTCAACTTCTATCTTTGTTACTAGTGGCGATGCCCTGGTTACTAGTAGCTTCTAGCTACAAACCAAGCCCACAATCAACTTTCAGGGATGCACCTGCTTCACAGTGGGCCGTCCATCTAGATCCATGTCCACTGGCACGACAATATCATACCATCTCCTGATTAGCAAACACTGGTGAACGTAGAGCTGACCGGATCGACACAGAGCCCAAATTCATGCAACCAATGTTCTGCTCATGTTCCCCATAATTGTTGGGTTGTTTGAGGGCGGCAGTGGCGGTAGCACCAGGTCGAAACAGCCCCTCTCTTGAACAATATGGTATCTTTGTACAAGGGGTGTTTGGTTTGAACACGTTATATAGTGGCAAAATGCTGAATGGGCACAAGTGGTGTCTGCGTCGAAGATATAGTAGCAACAGCCCCCCAAAAGAGCATGGAGTGTGCCACTGCACACCCAGAATGGCAACGTTCTTAGTCACCCCAGCCCAGGTTAGGTTAGCAATGCTTTTTGGCACTTTTCTTGAAGCTACCTCAAGCCACCAAAAGTTACATTGAATACCCCGGGCAACACCGGAGGATATGTTAGTTGGGGTCCTCAGTGCTGATGGGGTTAGGCTATTTTTGAAGAGAGTAATCAGTTGTTTATCTATGTTCCGTACTGACATGCAAAGTTCTTTGCTGCACCAGCTCTTCTCCTCGGAAACTTTTCCTGGAGTGATGTTGACGTAGCAGTTGCTGCCTCTTGACCTTCACGCTTCGCTTTGGTGACCTTTTGCCTTTCGCTGTTCAAGGTCGCGCCTTGCTCTCTTCCTTCGCTCTCGTCCCCCTTCAGCTTCAACCTACCTCATTTGAAGCTTGTCGGCCCGGGCAAATTACATGAGATAACAATCCCTTGGATCCATGCGAGCACGTATGACTGCGACCTGGGGGCAAGAATTGATTTTCTGGAGCAGACCGTGAGCTGACATGTAAGGTGCTGGCTCTGTACTTTTGGACCTTGGGATGTTGAGCCACTTCTTCTGGTACAAAAACGATGGGTCGAACACACAAGCACAAAAGACACATGCGCCCGTATGAACGCAAAAGTGCAGCAAGAAGCAAACCAAGCATCAGTGAGACGAAGCGAAAAAGAACCACGGTTAAATTTTTTGTTTTGTTGTACAAGAGCTCACGTTTATGCATCACAAGTCTGATGTGTTTTGCAAATGCGGCTCTCGGATGTCATTGTGGCTCACTTTGTGCAAGGCACAAGTTCATCTGGAATGTCATCGTTTCTGGTCTCTTCAAGCCGTTGCCTCGCATTATGTTGAGTCTATTCTGCTGCTTGGAAAGGGTTGGCCGAGCTGATCGCAGGATTTCTTCGAGCTCAGCCTTGGCACTTAGGACCCATAGGCCCATAGGCACGGAGGGCGAAACGTAGTATAGGGCTGCTGCGATGACTTGCTGGACTTCCTTCTTGGGCTGTGGCCTTCAATGGTGCAAGCGAGACAAAAATGAACCAAAATCCAAACCACTCAAGTAAAGAAATGTTTGCTGGAAGGGTGACAAAGCCTCGAGGATAGCACCTAGCGATCAAAGGGATCGCAACATGATATGTCTGGAGTTCCTCTCAGGCTCGCAAGCTCAGTCAACGACTGGAGCGCAACCTCGCCTGTCGTCCTTGGACTCTGTCGGATTGGCCTGGCTGAGCCCCTGATACCCGGCACGCCCGACATCCCACCTCACATCATGCAGAAGTGCTGAAGGAAATAAAGTGCGGCAAGTTGGCCGTCAAGGTCGTGAGGGCTCCACCTGGTTTTCGGTCTGAAAAGCTGCGTGCATGTTCCAAAACTGGGGCGCCTGTGTTTGAATCTGTCATCTGTGAAGCCGCGCACCGCAAACCTGGACATCATGTTGATGCAAAGACGATAAATCAACATGAGACCAAATAAAGAGCCACATCCACATCAGTTGTTTCATCGACCAAAAGTGAAGCGTTTCATTTGTGTTGCCGCTCACTGTCAGCAACAAGGCCTTTCGCTCTTAGATGACACGAGTCACGACCCCCAAAAAAACTGTGGTGTCAAACTGTTGTTCTATAGGGTTTGGAACCTTCACACACCCAGGCGCTCAAGGATACTAGTCTAATAGGCCGCCTTTCCGGTGGTGTCGGTGGTTTTTGATTCGCCTACGATACTGCAATCCATATAAAATATATATATATATATGTAAGTGTATAATTGCATGCTTTTGACTGACCAGTCTACATCCGCAAAAAGAAATGCGCTGTATACATAAAGCACTACATCCTTTCATTCTTCATGAATTTTGTTTTAGGCTCAATCAGGTTTTGCTAAGGAATCCTGTTGAGCAGGGGCCCTAATGTTGCCCTCTCGTTTTTTTGTATAAGTGCAATCTACAAGTTGTTAAGCCCAAACCAAATGGCCCACCTCATGCAGCGCTTGGCCCGGCAAAAATTTTTCGGCATACATGTCAACCAAGGCACCGTAGATGCTCTTCAGCCACTCCATCGCAAAGGACAACAGGAACCGAGAATGGCAGCAGGAAGCGAAAAATTAAAGAAAAATCGAACAATTCACTGCACTCCCATCAAACTGTTGCTGCACGGAAGTGCTAAACCTTTCTTTTGAGCATGGCCGAAAACACTCGAAAACAATGCTTGTCATTCCGGTGAGTTGTTCAAATTGTGAAACAGTCATTCTGGTGGCGTGAAGCCACGCTGCTTCAGGATCGTCTCTGCCACTGCAATATCTTCGGGCGTTGTCACTTTGATGTTTGTATACTCTCCTTCAGTCAACTTCACCTGTTCGCCAAGGAGCTCGATCAACGAGACATCATCTGTCACTTCAGATCCATCTTGTTGTGCCTTTTCAAAGCCTTTTCGAAGCAGCTCACTGCGGATGACCTGTGGAGTATGTGCTTCCCACAACAGTTTCCTCGTGGGAGTGCTGGCTACAAATGCCTCATCAGCACCCATCGCCTGTTTGATCGTGGCCTTCGTTGGAACTGCCAATAGTGCTGCACCATATTCTCGAGCATCTGAAACAACTTTCTCAAATTCTGCTTGTGTAACCAATGGCCGTGCGGCATCATGAATTGCAACTATGGGAACTGTGATCTTGTCTAAACCATTCTTCACCGAATCTTGGCGTTCCTTTCCTCCGCATGTAAATTTGAGCTCACAATTCGGAGGCCCGTGTTTTTCCAAATGATCTTTAAAAATATGTTGCCATTCTTCTGCACAAACTATCACAATCTCGGCAACATCGCACTCTAAAAAGGTGCTCAAGGAGTGCAACGCAATTTCCAATCCCAACAGTTTGATATACTGTTTTGGAATGCTGGCACCCATCCGCTTCCCAACACCAGCTGAAAGCAAAACAACACCAACATCACTTCCACTCGCTGCGCACAGAATTCGACTGTTGCCGCGGAGGGTTCGAAAGCTGTAGCCCCGCCTTGCGGGCCCAATCAAGGCAGCTGCAAGGGCACAACTTCCGGCCACAGCAACCAACGCCGGTTTGGTCCTGCCTGTTCTTGTCAGGCTGTCAACGTTTCCATTCGTGAGAAGGCGCGGCGCACCAAGAAACCGGTTTTGGGGGCAATTCACGGGCTCGATGAAATTCGTTGGCGCTTGCCGAAACCAACTGCAAAACAGTGTCACGGCAACATAAAACACCAAAAGGCATAGAAATCGAGCCTGACAAACCATGAAGTTGGCGTGATTGCACAGCGAAAGCTGCAACCAAGAATGGTTGTCTTGAAACAAAACGGCAAATGGTGAAGCACTATTGTTGCCGGCTCGGCACGCCCTACATCAAAGAGTCACCCTATCCCTGCACGAATATGCTAATTTCAAAAACGAGAGGGAGAGGGAGGGAGAGGAAAGGAGAGGGAGGGAGAAGGGGGGAAAGGGAGGGACACGTCCGGCCTGGAACCCTGGGATGGCCCTCCATCGACACACAGGGAAAAAACAAAGCGACACAAATGATATCCTGCTAAAAGTAGCCGCAAAATTGTTGCATGCAGCAAAGAAATGAAACGATTGACAAGTTCAGGGTGGTTTTTTTCCCCCTTTTTTCCGCGCTGGGGCGAAGGAGGAATGTTTTGTTTCGGTGCCGATTGTCAATTACACAAAATTGTGGGTTGGCAGTTTTTTGGCGGTGGCTTCGATCTGACGTCCACACTGGTATGAACAGCGCGGAAATACAAAGTGTGGGTTGTCACTCTTGCCCCTGCTTCGTGGCTCGGGCCGCAACCCTCTTAAGGGGCCTTGGCTTCGAAGAGCTCCAAGCTGAGCAGAGGCAGCAGGCACACAATGGAAAGGGAACACGAAGCCGGCAGAGCAGCACGCACACACACATATACACGCACATATACACATACAGTCATACACATACACATCATCGATGCCAAGCCTCCTGCTCCAGCCCTGAGCATCCCTGTCCCTCCCGCACACGTCGTTATTTTTCCGAACTCTGTGGCCTGGCTCTGTGGCCGGCTCTGTGTCTGGGCTTTGTCCTCCTCTTGTCCTTCTCTTGTCCTCTCGCTCACCAACCCTGGGCACACTGACTGGCCGCCTGGCCGCGCCCCTGAACTCTGTGACCGGGTCTTGTCCTCCTCTTGTCTTCCCTCGTGGCCGAACAATTAGCGATGTCGATGCCGACAAAGATCATTGATAAGGCAATGGGCTAGGTAGGGAATTTTTTGACAAATATTGGTCCCAATGACTCGTTTGAAACTGTTTGGGGTCTATGCTGGTATAATTGGATTTTCATGTAGATGTTATTGTTGTTTTGCACCTATGTTCGCGACGCCGCACGCATACAATTTCTGTAGTTTCGCTCTCGCCGTTTCTTTCCCTGCACGGAACAAGGAAAACAAAAATCTGCCTGTGTGAAAGGCGTTAGGACGGCACGGCTTTTGATGTGGGCGAGCGGACGTATGAAGGTGGCCGTTTCTTCGCCCCATAGACGATGAAGCAGCGCCCCCGGCCTTTCGATTTGAAAGGGGAAGACACGAAAGGTTGTAAAACAAGAAGGTACAAACCAGGACAAAAAGAAGTTAGGCCTGGCTTTGTTGAAGTCAGAATGGTCTACAATTTACACCACTAAATTATCCTCAGCATAGACCCGGACAGTTTCAAAACGATTCCTTTGGACCAATGTTAGTCAAAAACGATTTCTTGCTACACCCTACCTTTCCCCCCAAGAATTTGTTCGGCCACCTAGCTGTTGAGCATGTTCATGAAAAATTGAGAATGTCCAATGCGTCTCACAGGCACATTATCGGGCGCCCCATATATCAGCATGAGACTGGCTCCTGCGCAAACCCGCTTCTTTCGCGGGCGTCCGATTAGCAGCAGGACAAACAAGACGACAGGGGCGCGGGCAAGACAAGGATAAGAGGAGGACAAGGCCCGGACACAGAGCTGGGCCACAGAGCCAAGCCACAGAGTTCATTTAGGGGCATGAGTGTGACCAGCTCTTTTTTCTTCTACAACAGAACCCCAACAGTGAACTGTTTTGTGAAAAATGATTCTACCAGCATAGAGCCCAAACAGTTTCAAACGAGTCATTGGGACCAACATCAGTCAAAAACGATTTCTTGGCATGCCCTACCTAGCCCATTGCCTTATCAATGATCTTTGTCGGCATCGACATCGCCAATTGTTCAGCCACGAGAGAAGACAAGGGAAGAGCAGGACAAGAGAAGAGAAGACAAGAGGAGGACAAGACCCGGTCACAGAGCCCGACCACAGGGTTCAGGGGCGCGGCCAGTCAGTGTGCCCAGAGTTGGTGAGCGAGAGGACAAGAGAAGGACAACAGCAGGACAAGAGAAGGACAACAGGAGGACAAAAGCCGGCCACAGAGCCAGGCCACAGAGTTCGGGGGCGCGGCCAAGACAAGAACAACAGGACAGCCACAGAGCCGGCCAGTGAGTGTGGCCAGCTCTTCTTTAAGATAGAACCCCAACAGTAAACTGGTGGGGGGAATAGAAATTTACCAGCATAGACCCCAAACAAAACGAGTCATTGGGACCAATATTGGTCAAAAACGGTTTCTTGGTATGCCCTACCTGGCCCATTGCCTTATCAATGATCTTGTCGGCATCGACATCGCTTTTTGTTTGGCCACGAGGGAAGACAAGAGAAGCGCAGGACAAGAAAAGACAAGAGGAGGACAAGAGGAGGACAACAGCAGGACAAGAGAAGGACAACAGGAGGACAAAACCCGGACACAGAGCCGGCCACAGAGCCAGGCCACAGAGTTCAGGGGCGCGGCCAAAACAAGGACAACAGGAGGACAAGACCCGGACACAGAGCCGGGCCCAGCCACAGGTTCAGGGGCGTGGCCAGTGAGCGTGGCCAGCTCATTTCTTCTAAGATAGAACCCGAACAGTAAACTGCTTAGGGAAAGATGTTCGTCAGGGCCCCTTCCAACTTGCACATTTTAAAAATAGAAATCGTCCCCATTGCGAAGTCTGCTGCATTTGTTATATAACATGTTCAAAGCGCTCGTGCTGAGAGGAGCGAAAAGCACGGTGTCGGGTGACGGCCCCTCGCACAGACACCACACTCGCAAGAGCCACAGTTTGGCAACTCCCGTGAGAATAGCCCCTCACGTTGCTGAGAGCTAGACCTCGACTTTCAGAACGGAAATGTGCTTCGTTTTGAACAAAGACGCATTAGCATTTTAGAGCGATAATGAAGGTGACAGCTATTTTAAAAAGGGCGCAGGCAAGTCAGCAAGCGTCTTTTTTTGATGTCAGCACAACCTGAAGAGCCTCTTTGTTAGATGATGCCCTCTCTTCAGGTGTGGGGCACCCCCTGCATGAACAAGCTATATTACACTAAAATGAACTCATTGAAGATTGATTCATGTGGCCAAACTCCTTGGGAACAGGAGGCGGCACTCCCTTCATGCTATTTTCCGCGACGCGCTAAGCGTGGACACTCTCGGGGCGGGTGTCCTTTGTGGACAGGACTAAACGGGGAAGCGCTCTCTCCACCGCGGCAAGCGCGTACTTCTTGATGAGGAGGCCTGAGACGCGCGCAGTCGCAGGGACCCCGCTGACACGTAGTCCCGAATCTTCCAGCTAGCAGTGGGTGGAATGTAAGCGACGGTGCGGTTGTCCAGGTTGACATCGAAACCCAGAAGGCGCATACCATCGAATGGTTCCAGTTTTGATGGGATCTCCGAAGAAATCAGGGCGAATGAGTGTTTGGATGCCGGGGTGTGTGTGAGAGAGAGAGAGAGAGAGCGAGGAGAAAAAAGAAATAGAAAGGTTTCGTTGAAGGTAATTACTACGCAAAGTGGTTTTGAGTGTGGTCTGTGAGGCTGTGATGTAGCTGGGCCCAAGAGTGTTCAATGAGGGTAAGGGCGACATTGCACCGTGCGGGCGACGGCCTAATAGGGCCTAAAGCTAAGGCACTACATGGCAAGTGGCACTGGCCCGTCGCGAGGTGTGCTGCAGCTGACTGCTTTTATACTGGCCAATCTCCAGATGTGCAAAATCAACTGTTATGGGGATAGGCGGCTGGAGGTGGGGGGTTGTCAGCGGGGATTGCGCGAGAAGTTGGCTGATGGAGGGAAGGTTGTTGCAAACGTTGCGCTGGAGGGACAATTTTTCAGTGAGGAGGGTGGCTGCAAAAGTCTGGCTGGCGGCGTGGCTTAGGAGGGCTGATGACCTGGAGACCAAGGCGGTTTGGATGGTTGGTTGCAGGATGGCGGGGGTTTGCCGGGCTTTGGAGTTGGCCGCTTCTTGGCTCCACCTGGCCCCGACTTCGATGGCGAGCACGACGAGCGGGTCGCCAGAAGTTCTGGATATGTTCGTTCTTTGCTCCGTCGTGCTGCGTGCAGGGCTGCCCCCCGGAAACCGGGTAGGTGCCTGCATGTGCGCGGGGCCGTCCCCAGTCAGGGAGGACACCAAAGTTGGAGGCCGCCCCTGAAGGGTGTCCTAATTTTTGCGTGGCAGGAGGGGGGCGCCCACGCAACCTCTATCCCCGGCCGGGGCCCCGGGGGGGGCGGGCTCGACACCTTCTTACAACCCCTCGTAGCACGGAGTCCTTCTCAAATGCCCCGTAAAGCAAGAACCGTAGCGGTTAGTGTCCCCCCCAACCCCACCCGCGCCACGAAATCTGCACCTCATCTCATTCCCTGCGCCTGCCACTCTTTTGCTTTGCACTTGAAATCTGCACTGCGTACGTGACCGCCACACAAGCCGTGGTCCGACAAGCTCGGTACGTAATTACGTAGCAGAATAGGGATGGCCACGACTACTACGACTTCCTCGTAGCACAGGATCCGTCTTTAAGGCCCTCGTAGCACAGGATCCTTCTTTGAGGCCCGCAAGAAGGGTTCGAGGAGGGGGGGGTGGCCACGACGACGACGACGACTACTACTACTACTACGACTACCACTACTACTACTACTACTACTACTACTACTACTACTACTACTACTACTACTACTAACTACTAACTACTACCTACTACCTACTACCTACTACCTACTACCTACTACTTACTACCTACTACCTACTACCTACTACTTACTACCTACTACTACCTACTATTACCTACTATACTACCTACTACTACCTACTACTACCTACTACTACCTACTACTACCTACTACTACCTACTACTACCTCTACCTACTACTACCTAACTACCTCCTACTACTACTACCACTACCACTACTACTACTACTACTACTACTACTACTACAACTACATACTACTACATACTACTACATACTACTACATACTACTACATACTACATACTACATACTACATACTACATACTACATACTTCATACTACATACTACATACATACATACATACATACATACATACATACATACATACATACAAACAACTACTACTACTACTACTACTACTACTACTACTACTACTGGTACTACTACTACTACTGCTACTACTGCTACTACTGCTACTACTACTGCTCCTACTACTGCTACTACTACTGCTACTACTACTGCTACTACTACTGCTACTACTACTACGACGACTACTACTACTACTTTTCTACTTTTCCGCACAGGATCCTTCTTTCAGGCCCTTGTAGCACAGGATCCTTCGAGGCCTGCAAGGGTTCGAGGAGGGGAGAACCCACGACTACTACTACGTTTCCCAGTTCAATCATGTAAATCCACGCGGCCCCCCTCACAGCCCCCCCCCCGGATTCATCCAAATTAAGAAAAGTGTCGTTGAAAATGGCGCTGTGGGATGTCAAAATCAAGCACTCCTAAATAGTGCCTTATTAGAGACAAATTTAGATGAGAGGCTTCAAGCAATTGGCAAAAGGGTGCAGTAGAAAATAAAGCTCTAATAGGGCCCTATTTAGGGGCCCTAGAAACAGGACATGGGGGAGCCAGCAACTTGGCCGTGTGCTGACCAGGGCTCCTGGCCTTACTACTAGGAGCAAGGACGCTACTATAGGGGGCTCCTGGCATCGCTTCTAGGGGCAAGGGCTGGCATCTACTAGGAGCAGGGAGGGCTCCTGGGGGTGGCCACGACTACTATTACTTACACTTCCTATTACTACTACTACTACTACTACTACTACTTCCTCGTAGCACAGGATCCTTCTTTAAGGCTCGTAGCACAGGATCCTTCTTGAAAGCATGTAATAAGGGTTCGAGGAAAAGGAAATGGCCACGACTACTACTACTTTTCCAAGTTCGGGGGGGGGGCCCGCACCACGACTACTACTACTACGACGACGACGACGACTACTACTACTACTGCTACTACCTATTGCTACTACGACCACTACTACTACGACTACAACTACTGCGACTACTACGACTACGACTACGACTACGACTACGACTACGACGACTACCACCACCACCACCACGACTACTACTACTACTACTACTACTCCTGCTGCTGCTGCTGCTACTACTACTCCTACTACTCCTACCACTACTCCTACCACTACTCCTACCACTACTACCCCTACCACTACTCCTACCACTACTCCTACCACTACTCCTACTACTCCTACTCCTACTCCTACTACTACTACTACTACTACTCCTACTCCTACTCCTACTCCTACTCCTACTCCTACTCCTACTACTACTACTACCACTACTACTACTACTACTACTACTACTACTCCGCCTACTCCTACTCCTACTACTACTACTACTACTCCACCTGCTACTACTACTACTACTACTACTACTACTACTAGTACTAGTACTACTACTACTACTACTTTCTCGGGGGCGTCGGGCAAAGTTGTCAATGGCTCATTGGGCGTGAAGTTGATAGCTTGTTGATGGATGCTTGGATGGGATCAACTTTCTTGTTTTGGGTTAGTTTGGTTTATGTGCGCGGAACAGCCTCCCGCAGTTGCATGGCTGAGAAGGGGTGAACACCCAGAGGGCCTCCCGGGGCTCAATGGGAGTGTTTTGCACAAGGTTCGAATTGTTTACTTGCAGAGTGATGATCATTACTTTCACCCCAAAACAAATAGAATTAAAAAATTATCAAAAACTACCGATTGAATGATTGAAAACTAATGCGCATTTTTTGAACACTTCATTCCATGGCTTTGGCCATGCAAAGCCGGTAGGAACAAACATCTCACTTTGGGAATTTTTTTGGTGATTATCATTGACACCGATTTGCCGTGCGGTGGAAGCCGCCCGCACAACACACTTGTGCTCCCGGAGCCGGGGTGGAGCGAGGTAAGCTAGGCCCAAAGCGTCAGAAAAAGTGCGCCGTGAGGACAAACACGTTCAAGGAAACAGCGCAAGTAAAAAAGAGATGAACACTTGGGTTAGTTTTATGATGTACCTTACAGCCTCTGAAATCTCAAGGATTCATAAAAAAAAGCGAAAAAATGCAAAACCGCACTCAGAAATGATGACTAGGAAATGCAAAAAAAAGGCATGAAAAAGGCAGCTGGTCAAAAAGAGTGCGTATAAAAAACAAAAAATGCAAAAGGAAACCCCCCCCAGAAAAAACAAACAAAACGCAAAACAACAGTTGAGAAAACGTAAAACAAAAGCGAACAAAACGCACAAAAATGCACATGCACAACCAAATTTCACACCACCTTTTTTGTGCGATGTTTTTCGATGTGTGTGCGCTTTATGCGCGAGTTTTTGCAGTGTTTCATATTTTGTGTGTTGTTTGTGCGATTTTTGTGCTTTCTGTAGGAAACGCACAAAAATGCAAAAAAAAAAAGCGACCAAAAAAAAGCAGATACAAAGCAAAAAATGCAAAGGCAAAGACCAGAACATTCGATTGCATTTGTTGATTGCATTGTTTGATTGCATTTGTTTTGCATTTTTTGTGCGTTTTTGTTGCATGGTTTGTGCCTTTTTGTGCCTTTTTTGCATTGTTTGCGCGTTTTTTTGCGTTCGTTTAGTGGACAAATGCGTTTTTTGCATTCCAAGGCATCCTTTGGTGACTTGTTCTTGCGTGTTCTGTGCATTTTTCGGGATTGGTTTTGCATTTTTTTTGCATTGTTTATGCATTTTTAATGTTTTGCTGTGTCATCAGAACTAGCTTTAGCGTACATCATAAGGTTAGTTTAGCAATATTTGGGGGCGCGAGAATATTGGTTGAGAATTGGCTAGGGAAGCATCAGCGATGGGCAACCCGAACGTTGGCGGCTAGAGCGGGCGCAGTCGGTACGGAGCTCCGCTAACACGGTGTACAGGACGCCTTCTGGTAAGAGAGACCCTGGAACAGTGTCGAAGATGTTTTGTCTATTTTTTCTTCCTGCCTGTCTTTGGATGGTATGTTGGCCCAGAGGCAGACAGAGCACTGTTTGGGGACTTGTGCTCCCGGAGCCGAGTGTAGCGCGCTGGAGGCAGGTGTCCCTTGCGCAGACCCAGCGATCGAGCAGTCATATCACAGAAGAAGGTGGCCGCGATGTCTTAGCAGAGGCAGCAGTTACATGCGACTTGTGGGCCGTGTATCTCGTCACAGGTAATGAGGTGGTAATTTGTCTGCATCGTGACGCGGCAAATCAACACGTTCATGGAGAGCAAAGGCACGACATGGGATGCTTATAGCGACGAGTTGTTTCAAAGTTTCGGTTCGACCGCCAATGGGGACGATCCGCTGGACATAAGGGTCGCAAATTGGTCGAGGGCGTTCCACTTCGTAGTAGTGGAGCCAGGGGTAGACGTTGCGAAGATCGTGAATATGCCGGACGACTTCTGCCAGTGGCGCCCAAGATCAGGCCCTGCGGGTACCATGGGCCCTTCCAAGCAGCATGCTTGTGGCGGGCACGCTGGACTATCCAGCGGCAGAAGTTTCTGCTTCGGATGAGGAAGTCCGAATGTTGCTTCACAACCATTTGCACGAATGCGAAGCGCAGACTCCTTCGTGATAATTCTTCGGGCGCCCGCCCTGCCGCCACAGATCCGAACACTGCCCTCGAGCAGTCAACACTGCTCTCGAGCAGTCCCGACCCTCCAATGAGGCAGCTGCTCTTCACAGTCGTGACCCACCCCCGAGCACTGTGACTGTTGGTACAGCAGTGTGCTAAATCCCACTGTACTTGCGCGCCGCCAGGGGGGGGCGCATTCCGCGGCTGGTCCGCAGACCGAAGCGCAGCCGGCTGCAAAGCCGGCACCTGCAGCGACCGATGCGCAGCCTGCGGCTGAGCCGATTGTCTTCCGTGTTTGTGTAGGAATTTCAAAGCGTCGCAAACCAAAGCAACATCGCTTGATCCGGGACCGGTCGTCTCGATGCCAAACATAGGTATGGCTTGTTGATGCTTGTTGGGGCACGATGACGCAGAGTCATGCCATGCCTTGGCGGACCAGGCGTGCCATTGCAACACCTGGATTTCTAGAGTCCAGCCTAACCCTCGATCAGGGCGGCGCACTGACAGCACGCAACGGAACAACCAAGGTACGTCGCCATGTGCTCAGGATGTTCTTGTTCCAGTTCCCTGAAGGTTCAATTACTCTACATTGTGGCTAGAAAACTGCTCTTCTTTTCTCCAACAAGTAAAGGATCTTGATGCATCGTGGCTACGACGTGACAGGTCCTGACAGGTACACTTCTGGTCGATTGGCGCTTTGGCGGATTGAGCGTGCTCATATCCGGGACAACGTGTGATCAACGAGCGCAGCCAAAATGTTCCACCAACCGTTCATTGCATCATGCAATGTGCTTCGTCCGACTGCTCCTTTTGTGAGACCGTCCGCAATCATGATTCTTGTATCGGCCCAGTACAAATTATCGACTTCCGTTTTCTTCAGCTTCTCTCTCAACCATGCAACCCCCACCAATGTAGAGCACTCCGCTGGTGCCCTGAGCACTGGTGCCGTGACGGCTGATGCAACTGATCTGGCATCGATGACCAAAACCATGAAAGCTGTTTTGTCTTGTGGAGGGCTCTCTAGAAGCTGTTTTACGCTCTTCTACGTGTGTGGGCCGTGAACTAGCTCATACAAGCTCACCTGCTGTATCAGACCGAAATCTACTGAATCGTTTGCTGCAAACAACTCTGAAGCAAAAGTGGAACGGGCGACGTGGCGTTGTGTTTTGCTAATGGTGTGAATTAGGTGGCACGGCAATTTTCCTGTCTTTGTCAAGTCTTCTTTGGCCATTCGAAGCACTACTAAACCCCTCATGGAAAGTCCTCTGTCTTCTTTCGCCCTAAAGGCTGAGTCACTTACTAGCGCTGAACAGTCCGGCTCTTTCGGCAGTTTCTTATAGCTAATGCTGCGTGGATGCTTCTGCGCCCAAAGGAGTACTTTATTGAGCCTTCGCGCTGCCTCAAAAGTCGCATGTTGCGATTCCTTCTGGAGAGCAGCTATATAGACAGCAATGTCTGGCCTAGACTGCACGGCGTATGCCAATGTCATTAACAAGCTCGAGCCCGGCTTGCTCATTATCTCTGGCTGTTGCATTGCCTTATGGCAGCAATGAATGCTGTCTGATCTAAAGTTATCTCCTTACTCACTGTGTCCTGCTTGTGCTGAACGCCGCAGAAAACAAAGCTGTTCCATGCTATTTTCAGTTCTCCGAAGGTCCTGCTCAGATGTTCGACAAAGCGCTCAATGGTCTGTTTTGGCCCGCACATCTTTAAGTCATCAACATGCTTTAACGCTAGCATAAGAAGGCTTCCTTCTTTCCACAGCAGTTCTAATTCGGTGTCAATCAACGAAGGTGTCAACCCATAAGCCACAGTGGCCCTCCGCAACTTGTGCGAAAATGCTCTGGGGGCATCTCGACAGCCTGTTCAAGGCTTATCGCAGTGAAGGACTTCAAAGGCAGGGTCAAAACTGTCGAAGCCGGGGAGCTGCTGTATCAACGGCAAGGTTCTTGCGCAGACATCGAAGTTGACGTCCTTTTCTTCTTCACCTGACTCAGCCGCCAGGTCTGCATAGGTTGTGCCTTGAAGGAATGCTCGGCTTATGTCAGTGGAAGCCAACTCCCAGCCTCGCTGAACACACTCACTAACCAAGAGTCTCTGGCTCCATTTTGTGGCAGTTGCGGCATAATTCACTTGGCATTCGGAATTGCCTTCTTTGAAGCCTCTCAGTGTGAGTCATGCTCGTATTGTTCCCTGGCCGTTTACATACTTCCATTTGAAAACCAACCGTGTGTCGATGATGCATGATGCTTCTGCACGAGGCTTCCGTGAGAAGCACTTGAAGTCATTCCATGTCTTGAGTTCACGTTTCATTGCTTCAATGCATTGGTCGGAGTGGGTTTGCATCTCTTCCTGGGTGAGCAGGTCATCACTTCGTTCGATTACTGCTTTTCGGATGTGTGCTTCATAACATCTCAATTCTGCTACTTCACCTACTGCTGGGGCATGTTCCAGGTGTGAAAACAACTTGTGAAAGTGATGGTCAGCTGCTAATGCTACGTAGAGACCTACATCGTCACAATCAAGCAAAGAATCATCATGGTTCAAACACTCCCACGACAGTGGGATTTCGCCATGCGGCCTTAGGAGGTCCGAAAGCCCATCCGATTCATGTTGCGTGTGCGCAGACACATCGCCCCATGACAGGCTGGGCGCATGCACTGTTGGGATCATGGCTTCAGGTTCAAACCAGTGGCTTTGCTCTGGCGAGTTCATTTCTTCACCCAAAGCGGACGCTGCTTCAAAGAGGGCGTCTGCTGTTGAGTCTTCTGACATCGCACTGACCGTCAGCGCAACTGTCTGCGCATTCCGGCTGAAGTCTGACTGTCCATCAGGTGTCTCACTACCCTCTGGAATTGCAGACAACTGATCTGATGGACCAAGCAATTCGACCTGGGGCTCTTGATGCTCGACTGGTGTGACAACATCTTGCTGTTCTAACGAATTATTACCTGCATGTGGCATGGTCGGCAAATCTCGCAGATATTGTACTAAACGAACCTCACTCCACTTTTTGGCAAAATTAACTTGGTGTCTTCAGATTCCAGTTGCCTATGTCGCGATCTCCAGGGAATGTCCACCACAGAGTGAGTGACTGCGTGTACTCGTTCTTTGCTGGCAGCGACTTCACCCCCCTGGCTATTCTCACGGACGCCACATCCTGGATTTGGAACATTACTTCTGCAACATACAGGGCGGCTTGCAGCGTCATGCGGTACCTTTGATTATGGGCGCTTTCGATCCAAATGCCCTCAGTGGATCTGACTTGACCCAGGACAAAGGTGGTTCCAGGCTTAATGGTCTCCAAAACATCTTGCAAATAAGACTGGGCCCTTCCAGCATGACTGGTCATGGGAGCTGTGAGTTCCATGAGATATGCAAGCCGACGCCGTATGTCTTGAACTCGACAGTTGAGAACTTGGTCTGCGTTCGTCCTTATGGCCACCCTACCATGTTCTAGCCTTGTGAGGTCGGTGATGGTTGCAGGTCCACGCCAGCCACTGAGATCTCGGTTTGTGGGCTCTCTGTAGTATTCTACACTATCTCCAACTTTGCACTCGAGTTCTTCGCCAGCTGGCCTCGTTGGTGTTTTTATCGCAGTGCGAAGTCGTTGCCGCGCTGACTCCTCGGCGATGGTTTGGACTGCGATTTCACGGGCTTGTGCTGATCCCGCTACCGGACAGTCTGCATTCCTATCATCATTGATGATTTCTCGAGGACCCAGCTCAGGAAGCAGAGCCGGCGATCTGCCGAACACGGCTGTGTAAGGACTGGCGCCGGACACTGTACTGGTGGCGTTGATTACGAAAGTTGCTTCGGCCAGAACCCTTTGGAATGGCATTGGAAGACCCTCTGCGCTAAGCTGAGTCGCTATTTTGCGAATACTTGCTCTCAGAATTTGGACGCGCCGATCTGCAATGCCTAGACCTTGCCCACCGTCCACTAACAGTACAGTACTTTCATAGGTCCGAAAATGGCTACCCATGAGGTATCGATCGCATTGATCAGGTCACTAGCTGTCCACAAGATGAAGGAATTTCTTTTGAGTTCCCTGATATTTTACAAACACAACATCCCCTTCCACCTCCTCGTTGAAGACGGTGATTAGCCTACTGCTTGCGATGCTGGCCACAGGCTTTGCCCATGTACGGCATACGCGGCCCGAATCGACGATCGGACCAACGAGATCTAACACTTCCTTAGAGGGGCCCGTAGTCTTCAGAAGCTTATACATGGTTGTGGTTCCTGCATGCCACCACCGCAAATGCAACTTCCGAATCAAGCGTCTCCTCTGCGCTTCAGTGCCGAAATGAAGTTCGTGTAAGGCCGCATGGATGTCTGAATTTTGTCCAGTCGTCAATGACTGGTGTCTGGTCTTCACTATCAGCAAATTTTACAGGGCAGTCTCTTTCTCTGAGGCGCCGACCCTCTTCCATGCGGCGTCACAGTTGTGGACGCTGACGATGAAGAAACGCCTGGCTCATGTGACAGCGGTGGCGGCTGCGCTATTTCATCTGGCGCAAGCCCTTCTGGGCGAAGGGCCGAGGGTAGGTTCCTCATGAACAGGGACTCTTCCAGACCGTGGCGCTTTTGACGGCCTGACCCCTTTGGGCACCCCTTCACGCGCCTCCGAGCCGTATCCTTCGAACTTGTATCGGCTAGACCCATGGCCGAGCATTAGACAGGATCCAAGATGTTTGCGTGTTGTGTTTGATCAGTGTCAGGTTGGTCAGCAGGTAAAAGGAATGCCAGTTCGCAAACCAACTGAGCTAGTAGCCACAAGTGATATTTTGCTAAAGCGGTTCGAAAACAAAATTTGCAAGAATGAACATGAGCATTTGCAATTGGTAGGAGGAAATGCAGTCCGTGCCCAGAAGTGGACCTGGAACATGTGTGATCTCATAGCCAAAGGTATCCAAGAGCTTGTCAAACAGCAAGCGACTGCAGTCGAGGCCAAATTCCCTACAGTGTCAGTTGGCACTGGAGATGGAGGCAACGGAGAGGAACAACCGTCTGTGGCGGTTCCCATCAGCGCACACGCCGTATATAGGCGAATGTAAGTACCCAGACACAGCCAATGGAACTCTCTTGTGACGCTTGCAACTACGACCTAGAGGAGCGGCGATTTCGATCGCTTGGAGCCACGTGTCTTGATGCAAGATTCTATTCCTATTTCCCAGCGGACCAAAGGGGCCAATATGGGGCCCATTAAGACGACGAGTGGGCGAGTGAAGGTCAAATACTCAACCACCATTGCCTGGGCCCGCGCGTCTGTCAAATCAACCCCTGTGATCACTTCGAAATTAGCACCCTGTTCTCAGGTACCTTTTGTGGCACAAGTATGTTGTTCTGCCCTCACCTCCACAAAGCTCAACAAGGTCCAGGCGTGGTTCCACTGCTGACTTCTGCCTTAGTACAAGTAGAGCTTCTGAGACGCTGCTTGCATAAATGTGCTCGGATGTAGGTTCCGGCCTGTTTACGAAGTGTGAGCCATAACCTCCCCCTTGCAGGAAGGCGCTAAGCGTTGCAAACAATGCGGATTCGACAGGGTGACTTGTGTCTGGGTCAGATTCCTCTGCGAGGCTCAAGAGAGGGATGTTCAAGCCTTCCAAGGATACACCACAGTCATCGTGGCGTTGCTCAACTTTTTTGGGCTTCCTCTTGACCTGCTTTTGGATCTCCTGGCCCTGTCATCTGCTCCTCTGAACGATTTTCTGCTCGGTCGGAAAGGCAGCTTCACTCCTTGACACCGTGTCTGTGAGGATGCTATTGGCTGCATGTTGTTGTTGCGCGTGTGATTGTGACTCTTCCAATTGCTTCGGGTCGATTGGTACTTTGGACTCCCGGATTTGGCCAGACTGACCATTGCGTTGAATTGAGTTGCTGCTCTTAGGTGCGCCCGTGTTGGCTGCGAACTGTCAAGGTCGAAGGTGTGTTCTCTGCCTGCTGGGCAGGCGCACGAGTGGTTCGGCAGCTTAACTGAGCATAGCACACGGCAACTGACGGAACTGGGAGTTGTTCCTCCCGGAGCCACTGTGATGCCAAAATGGCACCACCGATGCGTGCTGGAGTGCAAAATACGGTCACTGAGCAGTTGCTCCACTTGAGGATATGTCCACGCTGAGCGTCTAACCCTGAGAGGAGGCAAACTGCGTTTGACCTCAGTGCTGCTTGCAAGAGAATTCGAAAACGGTTCGACACGGCATTGAGTCGCGTGGCTGGTGCAAAACGTTTTGGAGGAACCATATCAACCCAGAGAACCTGAAACCTTCCTTCTTGGAACCCTTGAACCAAGGAGTCGAAGTCTCTTGACAGAAGCTCTGTGGGCCGAACCCTCCTAGTGGTGCATTGCAGGTGATCCCATGCCTGGCATGCTGTTTCAAACACTGAGTTGATGAGGACACGGGCGCCTGCTCCTACGTGTGCCAAAGGACGACCTCTGGCTGTTGATGCATTAGATAAGACATCTCCCTCGCACTTTTCAGCCAGCGGTTTGGTTGACGTGTGCTGTGGGTGGCCTTTTTTGTGCCAAACTCTCAACCCACAGTGCAAAAACTATGCAAGTTCAAGAAGAGGCAGGAGGTGGAGTTCTTGGGCGGTGGAGGGTCTTGAGCAGCAGGCGAAAGGCAACAGTCAATCTCTTGCATGTCAAGACATCTCCCTCGCACTTTTCAGCCAGCGTTTTGGTTGACGTGTGCTGTGGGTGCCCTTTTTTGGGCCAAACTCTCAACCCATCTTCCCCTTTGTCCCAGTCAAAGTGACTTCGGCTGCCTGCTTCTTGAACAACAAATTCCAAGCCGTCTCTGGAAATCTGGATTCTGAAAAGCGTACACTGTCCTCTAAGATGAGCGGGAACACTTCCACGGCTGTCAGGATCGATGCTCGAGCTTCTGGTGCAATGTCTGTCATGAAGGTGGAAGCTGCCACCTCCTGAAGGTGTATGTCCATGACCTTCAACGAGATCCAGCGCCCGCGGCGCCGCTGTAACGCCAATTAGATATGTCGCGCCTCCTGGTCTGAAAGAGGCCAGTGTCAATGGCTTTTGCTTGTTCACCATCTTAGTCGGCAGGCCAAGTTTGGCCAAAACTTTGTCCAACCTATGCCTTAGGGTCGAGGGTGAGCAAGGCCAGATCTGTTCGTGCGGTTTGAGCCTCCCAATCCCAATCCATGCCACTGCAATGAGATCTGGAGGCTCTAGCTTGCTTGATTGATGGCGAGCTGCCCTGAACCTTGTCTTAGGTTCAAGGATCTTCAACAGCACATGGTCAATCGACCATCGGACGTCTTGTGGAAAGAGGACGCCCTTGCGCTTTGCATTGAGGATCTCGCCACTTCGTAGTAGCATGCCCCAACACATTGCGAAGATTGCAGCTTCTCAGACCCATCCCCAAACCAGGCAGGTCGACACGGCATGGCCCGGTGGTGCTCCACCGGTTCGAAGGAGGTCCACATGGCACACAGGTCCCATGCCTGTTGTAGTGAGCGCCTCAAAATGGGGCGCTGTGTACTGATCCAGTTGATTGTCTCGGAGAGATGGCTTTCCAGCTGAGAAAAGGTACCTGCCGTACCTAGTGAGCACCTGGTTCACCCTGTCAAGGTCAGGGGGCTTGCTGTGAAAAACTTCATCAAAACAAAGTCCCTCATCCCTCAACCACGCATTGAAGGCAGCTGCTAGGCTGCTACGCACGGATGAGGTCAGCTGTGTCACCCGCCTGCCATCTGGGAGCTCGATGCCCTCCCTCATATATTCTTTTTATGCTCATCGCCATGGCTCGCGCCGACCGCCCGACCTACGTCCGTGGAGGCAAGGAGCAAGAGAAGTCCAAGTAAAGAGCAACTGGCAGGGCCTTCGCCAGGAAATCCAAGGGCAGGAGGTTCAAAGTCCAGCAAAAGTCCATACCTCCTCTGGCATGAGCGATCAGTGAAGAAGTCAATCCATGAGGGGCACAGTAGAAGACTCAAGCGAGGCCAGTTTGAGACCCACCTCCGCATCGTAGGAGCAAATCTCCCTGCTTGGTACAGTGAAATCGCGCTGGCTCTTTTGAGGAGATGTCTCAACGCTCCTGATGCACTTCTACCCCTGGTGAGGGCGCAAAGGGCAACATGAGAATCAATCAAGCTGACAAAGCGCAGGTCTCCTCCTTTCATTGCCTCAGCTTCATAAGCCCGTAGCGCTGCTGCCTTCTCTAGGACATTGATGTGCGAGGGGCCTTTCCAACTCCACTCTGCACGTACTTCCCAAGAGGAAGCAAGAAGGATCTCGTTGGTCAGAACATCCTCCAGGCCTTGCTTGCCTTCGATCGATTTTTTTGAAGGGCCTCTTTCCGCAGGAGGACATGGCACCAAAAGGTTCGCGCGAGGGCAGTAGCTAATCCAGCACAATAGGTGGCACTGGGCTTGGTGAACTTTCCCTCATTTTCACATGAACGTGATTCCTGGAGCACTTCTTGGCCAGACCTTTTGCCCTCATGGTGACTGTAAGCAGGGCAAACTCCTTCTGATGGGGAGAGCCATACTCACAAGTTGCCAAGTGAACCTCATCAGCACCCATCATACCTGGAGTCCTTGTCCTCCTCCCAACGAGCAGCAACCCCATACAGGAGAAGGCTATATTGTTGCCGTGAACAACCCGCGGATGCTTTGGATCCAGGCCAAGAGGTTGCTTGTAGGTACGAAGGCATGGATGAGCAGCTGGGCTGAAAGTGGTGCAAGGCGGAGCTGCCAGAAACGACTGTAAGCGACCCTCCTCACACATGAAGGCAATCCAGGAGAAGACTCGCCTATCCGTGATGTCATACCTGCGGGAGTAGCTCAGGTCAAAGACCGGTCCACATACCAGCCCCAACCGACTGGCTTCTTTTGATACTACCCCAGCACCTCCACACAGCTCTAAGTCAAAGCAAAGTCCAATAGGCCTGCTGACATCTTCGGGAGGCCATGGCAGATCCTCCTCCTGCTCAACTTCCTCAAACGACTCATCATGAATCCTGTGAAGCGCGGCAGTCCGGCTCGGCAGCCTGGGGTTCTTTGCTTTCTTGACTGATGTCCTCCACAATGACCTGGACAAAGCCTCACTCACATCAGTAGCTACGAGGCCTCCTTTCTTGGTAGAAGCATCCGATGCATAGACAGTTGTAGAGAACGGTACAGCAATATTCGAAGCAGCCAATGGGCCAATGGCCCTAGAGTTCTTCCGCTGCCTTCCTTGACAGAGGGCGTAGCTTGGAGTCCTGAGGGGACAGATCGCTTGCGTCGATGACCTGGAAGAGGTGATTGATGTGAGCCATCATGGGCCGTCTGTAAAGGAGGGTAGAAATCCATGACCCGATCAGCGAGGCGTGAAGTCCATCTGAAGTATAGGGAAGGTTCGCCACACATGCGCTCAGCATCATCAACCCAAAGCGCTTTGTAGCAGGAGCACCAAGTGATACCAGCCCCTGCTTCACCACATCAACGGAAGAGTTCACCTCTGCTCCAATAATCTTGAAGTGGAGGCTGTCCGTGACTTCAGAGCCCAGGATGCCATGGGTGGCATACGCATCCTTGGCTTTGAGCAGAATCTGATTAGAGGCACTGCTTCCCAGGTAGATCTTGCCAGAGGCCATCTGAATAGGCTCAGCGGACAGAGAGAAGAAGTCGTCAATCACCAGACCTGACAGTGGCTTGTTGTGCAGGATTGTCTGATTGTTGCTAAGCCGGTTCCACCATGGATGACATCCTGCCTCCCCCAACAACATAGAGTGGGCACAGCATGCAAACTCTACTCCGAGATGATCTCCTTGAAAGAGAAAACCAAAGGCAGCAAACACGGTGGTAGAATCATCACACCCCACAAGAAGGGGCCTTGGCATGGAAGTCGCCTGCTTCTTCTGTCCCTGCTCTTTTCTTCTTGATATCAAAGTCACGCACAAACCTCTCATAAGCTTTGGCGCTCTGGAAGTCCTGAAGCTTGAAGAAGGGGTACACCGTGTTGGTGGCTATGCGCTCATAGGTAGTGGCAAACTGGTGGTAGAAGTCACGTCTATCAGCAAGTGATTCCACCAAAACCTCAGAGTGCCTCTTGACCTCCAGCTGCAAGAGCGTAGTAGCATTTGGGATCTCATGCGAAGGGCCTCCACTGATAGCTCCCTCAACATAGTTCCTGCCCCGGCGGTCTCCTATTTGTCCGTCGGTGTCGGAGTTCTTGTAGTCGCCAAAAACTCTTGTGTGGAGGAACAGATCGTCAGGAGCCGGCCCCAAGGAGGTAGGCGGTAGGAATCAGGTACAGCAGGTTGTTAGCATCCCACACATGGCACAGTTGGGCAACCTGTCGATGGTCTCCCTCCAGAACATTGGGGAAGCTTCCAGCAGGAGGGTGCACAGTGCACATCAAAGCGGTTTACCTCAGGCTCCACAAAAGGCATACATAGTAAATCTGACAGCAGTTCTTCACATTGCCATTTGCCAGTGCCGGTGAGCTTGATCCAGGTCTGTATGGCCGTAGCTCCTCACACACTGTGTTATCTTCTGGCACGTGATGCCCTGCTGCAGAATGATGGTAGAGACATGTCGGCTGCAATCCCAGAGACTCAATTGCTTCCGAAAGCTCCCTCATCCTTGCATCTAATTGAAAACTTTTCCGTCCACAACCGGCAAGCGAGACTGTCGCCGGTGGGCCGCGCGCCTTGAGAAACGCTCTGACACGAGCAAAGACAGCTCGACGCTTGGCAGCAGGGCGTCTCCGAATGAGCTGCAAAATCGACATGGGGTTCCTGAAGTGCTCGTAGCTCAAGGCCATGACAATCAAATGCATCATCTTCTTGAAGGCCCTGACCCGTCTCTTTTTCTGGCTGCTCAAATCCGGGCCACTCCATACGATATCCACGAAGGGCATAGGAATGGGAAACAAGGCGGTAGCAACACTGTCATCTCGACCGTTGCGGCTGGCTGAAAGGGTCCTCAACATAAAGTAAGAGAACCTTGTCTTGGCAGACAGGACCTGGCGTAGGAACATATGCACCCAGCTTTGAAATGGGACTGGTGTCATCATCGCCATGGGAACATCCTGCCCAAAATTGATTGCATCTAATTCGACTTTGCCCTCACCCTCCTTTCCACTGCGTGAGCCACTGCCAAGTGTAGACCCAGTAGGTACAGGAGCATGATCACCGGTTCCACTGACATTGCATTCTTCTGGCATGCAGCCCTGTACTTCAAAAGGCACGCCATCATAGCTCTCAGAAGGGCACGCCCGCCCTTTCATACCTTTCAGGCATTGCACCCCGGACCACGAAAAAGCCCGAACATCCTCCGTTCCCCTCCCAAGTGCCTCCGACCGCTGTAAGCAGCAAGCTGCTCTGAGGTAGAAGAACTCGGCAAGAGGTCACAAGGGGAGGTACCAGGAGGGGATGGGGGGGCTAGGAAGCTGTGTTGTTCTGGCCCTGGGATGCCTTTGCCTTTGGAAATCTGCCCTTCTTCTTTATAGGGGGATTTGTCTGCTGCTGGGTTCCCTGAGCTCCCGCCTTCCGGTGAGTCACCTCCTGCCGCTTAGTCTGGATATACTCCATCTCTTTGGAATACGCCAAGGCAACTGTGGTCCACTGCTGAGGTGCCAGCGCTGAAAAACTCCTTGACCTTGGATCGAAGCTCTGGTTCCGATACCCCCAAAGTTGTGAAGGAGGCTCCTCCAGCAACATCATCCGATAGGCCAGCTCCCAGCGGTTGCCATCCAAATTGGCCTGATCCACTCCGACCATCAGCAATGCTAGATAGTCTCGAGCCCCATCGAGGTCCGAATGGACAAGCGCATCGCAGATGTGTGCAAGCGCATACTGGATCAACCCCAGTTCTTTGTATTGACCGTAACCTCCGAAGCGTTCCAGGTAATGAATCATGGAAAAATCCGTGGAGGCAATCTCCTCGATGGTGTTGGGCTTCGGGGATGCAGGCTTCAGCCTCTTCGCAGCATTTTGCAGGACAGCAAGATAGAAATTGCCAGACTTCTGAGCAAATTCTCTTTGCAGCTTTTCTCTGCCAACCGAGCCTCTGGTACCTAAGGAGCCGCTCGATGAGGACGGCTGCCCGTGGATCTCCTCCCTGCTGCATATGCGCAACCAAAGTCATCAGCGCTCTGCTCTGCTCCAACATGGCCTTTGCAAAGGGGCCGGCATGAGCAACAGGACTGGTTTCCTCGTTTCCATCGAGCCCAGAAGTAACGGTAGCCTGAGCTGCTGCAGGATGAGGTGAAGGGCTGTCTGGCCCTTTTGAAGCTCCGAGATCTGATCCACCATTGAAGGGATGATTTCCATAAGGCCTGACAACTGCTCTGAAAGTGCAGCCGTGGTCACTCTCTTCTTCGGGGGATCTCTGGGTTTCGCCCGGGCTGGATCTCCGTCTGGGCTGATCCCTCTGGCTGCTAGTTCCTCCCTGGAGGGGAGCGGTGCTGCCACCACAGGCTCCTCCAAATGCTCTTCTCCTTCTTCCGCGGAGTAGAAGGCAACCCGTTGACCTGCCTGCTCTGCAATCCAACTCTTGATGCCATCGACCAGCATATAGGGATCTGGGATCACGTCCAAGTCTTCCCCGAAGCCAATCAGGCCCTGATCCTCTGACTCTGGAACCAGGGACAACGGAGTAATGGCCTGAAGAGCTTCCTGGCCAAGATCGACCACATACAAGGAGATGTCGACTCCTATGTGGTCCATACCTGCGTTTGACATTCTGACTGTAGGGACCTCCAACTGAACATGAGGCCCCACCACATCTCCTTCTCGAGGATCCACACGGAGAGATCCAGCAGGGACCAACGCTGTTGGCATTGCAACTAACACTCCTCCTCCTGCTGCCTGCCTCACCATAGCAATCATGCATAGACCGGGCCGAGCCTGGACCATATTGGGATCCGGTGGGCAGTAAATTCTAAAGAGTTCCACATTCTCCTCGACCAACGGAACCATGCATTCAGCTCCATTGATACACCTTCTCAGGATAGGGGATGTTGAGCCCCAGGCAATAGACCCGGGCCTCGGCCTTCGATGCAAAGCCGTGGGACAGGCTGCCTGCCTCACTGAAGTCACCAAGCAATGCCCTGTAGTCAGATAGATGAGATGCCTTTTCCACCCTGACGGGTTCTGAGATGCCCTTGGCACGGACCACCACGTAGGTCGTGTTCGACACGTCACAAGAAGAGGATGGACGGGAATTGCAATCTTGCCCTCAAGCACAAATCGGGCCCACACTCCGGCGGACCAGGCACGCTCAGCGCGCTGTTTGAAAGATAGCTTGGCCCCTCGCAAGTTGCCACACAGACGGAGAGCTTCACTAGGCAACTCAGGAATTTCCAAAGCCAGAGCGTTGTAGGCTGAGGAGTTGGATGAGGTCCTTGACGAACCGGGGCCAGGTTTGGCTGATGTGACCAGCTCAAAGTCCTCAAAGGAGCTGACACCGGCCCTGTCATCGCCTTCGGTTAGAACTCCTGCGCGTTCACCACGGACACCTTCGCAGACAAGCACTGTTTTCCACACACCGCAGCCTGCTCAGTCTGAGGTACATGATTCATTTCCATGGTGGCCAGTGCCGATGGCCGCAGAAGCAAGGGGTGCCAGTGAAACCGTCTTCCACGCACCGCAAGCACTCATCGCACCACAGATGGAAGGTTAGGCCTGCTAGTGGATCCGGGATCCTATGGCAACCTCGTTGGGGAGAAATGGGTAGGAACTAGAGAAGGGTGGCAACCACTCAGTTGGTGCGGGCACATCGTTTGTCGGAGAAGCAAAACGAAACAGTCTGTTCGGCAATTGGTCCACGACAGTTTGGACACACTGCATCATCATCCGCCCTTGCCACTAGCTCGTCTATGCACTGGCGGTGAAAGGCATGCCTACACCCAAGCATCAGAAGCTGATCATTGTCAATGAAGTCGGACAGGCAGATCGAACAGGTGGTGGTTTCACCGGTATATGCTGGCTGCATACTGGGCATCGGCTCGGCTCTGATCTGAGGCTGCGACGCTTGTGCCTCTATGGACTCTGACATGGTTCCACTGCGTAGGCGGTGATGACCCGAGGCTGTGCTAGCACTAGGGACCTGAACAATACCTACTGGTGTGGTAGTAGGTGAAGTTTGGGCCGGTGTTGTGGCGTACACCGTGTGCCACACAGGTGGAATGGAACTCGGCTCAACTGTTGGTTGCCTACCATCGGCAGCCTGTCTTTGTCCTAATACTGCGTCACATCTGCGTCATGGCGTGCGCTTCTGAGGCTGGCATCAACGAAGGGCCCAACTCGGACCTCACCATACTTGGCTGTTGGTTGGGGCATCACTGAGTCGACGAACGAGTCCACCTGTGGCGGTGGCCACACTCCTGGGATGATGGTCGGCAGCGACGGTACTTCAATGAACGAGTGCTGGTTTGGCTGTGCCCTGCCTCCTGACCAAGGATCGTCGTGCCAGTTCATCCAAGGGTCTGGCGTGAGCTGATGCACCTCAGGCGCGGCGGCTGCCGGCCGTGTGGTTGGTTCATCCTGCTCCTCGGTTTTCGTGACAAAAAGCAACGATGCTGACTCAACACGACCGTCACTCGGCGTGACGTGATTGGCTGATGCATAGCCTGCTACCTGTGGACCTTGTGTTCGATTTGGTGGAATGGGCAGTTGAGATGTCTGAGGCCCGGATGCCGGTTGGACGAGCTCTCAGATGATATACCGACTTGCCGATGTTGCACTTAAGAACCTGTCCATCACGGCCCTTGGGCTGATCCTCCGCCCAAACCCTTTTCCACTTGATTTGCCCCCTTTGCTTTTGTCACGAAAATAGGCTGATTGCTGGAGGGTGCTGGCTATGTCCAAGTAAGAGTTTTGAGGCTTCCCTTTTCTTTTACCCTTACGACGAAGGACACGGCGCAATGCACGAACGGGCTTGCCTGTATAATGACGCCAGCGCTTGGCCTCAGCATACTGCCAAAACAAATGCTCATCGGCTTCTTGGGCCGTCAGACCTTCCAGATCGTGGGCAGTCTCTACTCCTCCGTCATCGCTCTCGGTGGCGGAATCTGTGTCTGAGGCGGCTGCGCGCGGGTCAATGTAGAATGCCCAGTCTTCGGCTCCTTGCGGCATGCCCGCTGATGTTACAGTATCCAATGAATTGGACGAGGCTGCGTGTGGGGTTTGTTGGCCCACAAAGGACCAGGAAGACTGAGAGGCATCCTGCTGGTTGACTGAGGCGTAATGTGCGACAAAGGCTTGACTATGCGGCGGCGTCGGACCTGACTGGCGATTCAGACTTGTGGCAATGTTGGCTAGATGGTGTTCTATTATGTGCCCATGCGGCGCAGGCTATTCAACATCTGTGCAAACTCCGGTTTTGTATTAGGCAAACGAAAACCGAAAGGCTGAACTGTTCTGCCGTCACGCCCACTGCTCTCAACAAGATCAAGCTAGCACTTTCCGTACTGACGTTTGCGCCATCACCTTCTGAACGGGCTCTGGAACGAATGGCTTCGAATCTAGTGATGAGCAATTCGATGGTTTCATTTCCTCGCCGCTGAAAGTGCAGGAGGTCCTGTGCTGCACGAATGCGCAGGATCGAGCTGTTGCCCGTTCACAATGCCCCCGTTGAATATCTCCTGTGGGCTTAATGTTCTTGCTAGGTCACACGATGCTCCACCAAGCTGGGAGATGATGGCGGCAGCTTGCCTGTGTGGTTCAAGTTCAAGGTCTGTCGTTGTCGTCCACAAGCGCAAGTCCTGCAGCCATGTCCGAAACGGCAGGGATGACCCGAGGCCTGGTTCCCAACGAGGTGGCAGCCGATGATTGTGGTGCTGCTGCTGCACAGGTAGCATGAAACAAATCAGGGCAAGCAAGGCAACAGCCAAGGCTGACTGCACCAAAGCCACAGCTCGTACTGGCAGCTCCCCCGTCAATCGGCGTGCATGAGGGCTCACGTCCAAAAGGTCCTGCATCTCCTAAGGATACTGCTGTTGGTATGGTGTCATTGACTGAGGCTGCCAGCTGGTGCGTAATCAACGTGTGATCCTGCCACTGGTGTGCGAAGAGCAGGGAAACAGTGACAAACAGGGCACCCATGGCAGCTAGTGCTACACGGCAGCATGAGCCCTGGACACCGCCAACGCCCCCCAGATAGCTCCGGGTTGCGCGGGCGGGCCAGAGCTCCGCTACCAGCTAGAAAACTGAACGATCAGTAACAGTCGCTCTTCTTTTCTCCAACAAGTAAAAGATCTTGATGCATCGTGGCTACGACGTGACAGGTCCTGACAGGTACACTTCTGGTTTGTGAAAGTTGGCTCCTTTGCAAAAGTTGTTTTCATATCCAATGGTCTCTTCGCAGGTGCGCCCACTTGCTTTTTTGGGACTGAACTGGCACTCAACCTCATCAAGAATGAATCTATCTATCTAAAGTGTCATACTGAGCCGCTCTCTTTGTGGAGCCGCCGGAATCAGGCATTACACCCTTGAATCCGTCAGGGGGCGACTTCCCCAAAAATCATGATAAACATCAGAAACCCAGTGTCAGGAGGCACACAAAACAAAAACCATTTGGTCCCATTCCTCGACCGGCTTGAGCCTCTCGTGTTTGTGCGACTGCTAGCAGGCACACTCGCACAGCCTGTTTGCGCTCCACAGTTTTCAAACCTCTCCCGCGACAGCCGTAAGCATGCATTTGGCCAGCCTGCATAAAATCAATCCCGCACGGCCACTGTTTCCCACACAGGCGTCCACCCAATGGCAGACGGGCTGCCCGCAATTGATAGTGACATTAAAGTACATCTCCCCTGGCGACCTCAGCATTGTTGTGGGTAGTTTGAACGCACGTTGCGTTGAAGTCATCCCGAATGACTTGCCCCTTTCGCGAGGGTGGGCCTTGCAGTCGGCACCAGTCTGATCTCCACACAGCCCCTTGCAGCTGGTCACGCGCCCGAACGCATGTGCTGGTGCACCGTTGGCCCGGACCCGGCCTGCCTGTTCCCACTCGCTAAGGGAGCTCGGGGTGCACTCCGGTGCACTTCCTGACGGCTCATACGTTGGGGTGTGGCTTCTCACATCGGGCCTTGCCGATTGCCAGCAGCACCCCTATGAGCTCCCCGTCATGGAGGTTGAATGACACACTGCTGCTCCCGCACTGCTGTTCGCATCCACAGAGTGTGTGTGTGTGGAGAATGTGAAAATTCCAGAAAATGTTCACGTTCCGTGGGTTTTTCCGACCTGCTGTGACAGTGAGTGAGGGTGGTGCTGTTTCTGCACATCAGGAAGCCACGGCGCCTTCTTTAAAAGAGGGGATCCTGCAAAGATTGGGTTGTCCCCTTCAAGCACTGGCGGCATGTTGAGAAGGCGATGCGGAACTGAGACTGGCCATCGAAGCTGGGAGAAGGGCAAGTCGACATGTCGCCTCCAAAGCAGCCAATTGGAACCAAACAGAAAAACAAAAGTGAGACACAGTGAGACCACACACTACGCGCCTGCCCTCAACTGAAACTAAACCACCTTAGCCCAACACATGACAATGCGCCAGAAGCGCCACTCGCACTACAAGACACGGAGACGCAACACAAATTCCAGTCCAGCATTGAAGGAACTCTACGCACAAAACGGTTGACATTTTCTTCATTCTGTTGCAGCAGCAGCAGCAGCAGCAGCAGTCGGTGCAAAGTGTCAGTCCAAAGTGTCAGACATTTTTTGCCAAGCCAAGATAACACACAGGCGGCTCCAGGTTCCAGGAAGGGTAGTTTTGTTTTCAATGTTCTTTCCTCAATATCATGGCCACTCCTCCCAAGGGGGTTTTCCAGCGCTGCCGCAACATTGCATTCAAAGAGGGCAAATGCCAACACACTGTCCCACTTGGGCCCGGGTGCAGCAATTGAGTGAACTGGCAGCAAGCGCGGCTGGAGCTGTAGGAAGTGACCCGGGTGTAGGACATCGAGCGCTTGTTCCCAACAGCACGGAGGGTTCCAGCGGCGCAGCGCTGTTTTGCGCTTGACGACACACATATGGCCCTGATATCGTCGGGTTTATTTACGCTGCAGGTTTGAGGGAGATGAACTGGGGTTGGATTCCTTCATTGCCACATCAGTGAATGAACAAGTGTTCTGGAACTAAACCTTTGCCTGTGCATGTGCAATATGTGACCCCTCATTGGCGCTTTCCAATGTTCACCAGCTGGTGAGCAGCTGTCTCTCCAGTTGCTTGTGGTTGTTTCCGCTGTGGATTTGCGCGTTCTGGAACAATGGCGTGCCTGTTGGAGGAACCGCTCACATTCACAATCGCACTTGGCCCGCAAGGGAACGGCATGACCAGGTTGTGGAATAGCGTCAGCATGCTTCAGGCATCAGGTTACACGTCAACAAACACCCCCAAGAACAAGGAAGTCCCAACCAAGGCATCCATCAACCCAATGCGGCAACATTATGTTGATCACGAATTGTTGTGGTTGCATGCCGGTGGGTGGCGGGCTTTGGTTGACCTTCTTCTAGTGGCCTGTTGGCGTCACAGCCCGGAGGCCGATTTTTGGGGCTGCACGCAACGGAGAAACTTTCTTTGAAGGTTGTGTAAACGAACAAATGAGAAGGCAAAACATCATTCAAATATCAAACTGGATAAGGTTTTTGGATTTAAATGTCAAGAAGGACAAAAAGAAACATCCAGTTGTCCTTTTGGCGCAATATCTTTCGCTCGATGAACAGCTGGACCTGCCTCCGGCTGCGCCGAGTTGGTGACTAACCTTTTCGCAAGAAGATCCCTCAACTTGTTCCTGATCGACTTTGATGCTGTCGTGACCGCCGTTGTTCCAACCCCATCACAAATCCCTGCAAACGTTTTGGCAAAGACTCCAAAAGTTTTGCACCTGTTTTTTGTGCATAGGTGCGCGTTGCGAGGTCGAAGCCAAACGTCACAAGAAGGGCGGGAGGTAAACAAGGTGAAAAAGAACAAGGCCAAAGATTGTCAGTTTCGACAAAACCCAGTGAAACGTGAATTAAGCAGCCCCTCAGTTATGCTCAGGCAAGCAGAAAAAGTAACCCAAAACGAGACGCATTGCCACACACCACTCATGGAGAAACCATAAGACTCCTGAGGAGAAAAAGGTCCATCAGAGCGATCCAAGCTGTTTTCCCAGGTGCGCGTTGCGAGGTCGGTGCCAAACGTCGCAAAGAAGAGAAGAGGTAAAGGAGGTGAAAACACAAAGAGGGATATCAAGTGCCAGATTCGACAACAAATTCAAACGTGCAGGCGAAACAAACAAAAAGCCACCGATCAGATGTTCATCTCCAACTGCAAGACGCAGGCATGTCCATTCAAAGCATCACGAGAACTGAGAACTCCTAGTGTTACTAAAGAGTGCTGGTTCAAGGTGGCAGCGTTCGTGCAAAAGCAATAAAAGGCGCAACTCTCAAGCAATGGCACAAACTTGAAGAGCTCTGACCTTGTTGTGGCAAAAGATCCTCTGGGCCCAGAGCAGGTTTCGAGCCACAGGTGTCAAGAAGTGTCTTTTTTCGCGCTAAGTCCGCCGACCCCGGTCGAAGAAGGGGGAGCGCGCAAGGAAGTACCGTCATTTAGGGGTCAGACACATGCTGCAGGTATGAGAGACAGACGCGGTTCAGAAGCAGTGTTTGGCTTCGAAAGTCCGCCCCCTCTAACCTTTCCCGGCAGTGGCTGCAGATGGTGAGGCCCGGTGCTCGGGGCCAGAATGGGTGAGAAATGGAAGAAAACGTCGTTTCTTTGTAGGGATGCGGACGCAGTGGGGCCTGCTGAGCGCTGCAGCTGCGGCTGCCGATGCAGTGGGGCTGCGATGAGAACATGTCTTTTTCCCGAAAGCATTGCGAAGGGTTCTTCCGGAAAATCCCTTGAACACTGACACTTCGACACGTACACTTACACACTGACACTTCCACCACATTCGCACTACATACACTGACACTTCGACACTGACACTTACACATACACACTGACACACTGCAAGCGATGGGTACGCAAGCATGCAATGAGCATGCAAGCGTGCAAGTGATGGGTACGCAAGCATGCAATGAGCATGCAATGAGCATGCAATGAGCACGCAAGCATGCAATGAGTGGGCAAGTGTGAGTATTGGAAAACTAGCATGGGAGATGTCCTAATGAAAAAACATTTCCCCACTTTATACATTCTCTCTTAAAGGCGGAGGGCGGGACGAACAGCGTCAACCGAAAGTGCAACCCTCTGCGGAGATCGTGCGTGTCGAGTGCGCGAAATGCAGGCGAGAGTGCGATCTGCCGGCTGCCCGCGCAACCCTCTGCGGAGATCGTGCGTGTCGAGTGCGCGAAATACAGGCGAGAGTGCGATGTGCCGGGTGCCCTGAGGAGATCGTGCATGTCGAGTGCGCGAAATGCAGGCGAGAGTGCGATTTGCCGGCTACCCGCGCAACCCTCTGCGGAGATCGTGCGCGTCGAGTGCGCGAAATGCAGGCGAGAGTGCGATTTGGCGGGTGCCCGCGCAACCCTCTGCGGAGATCGCGCGTGTCGAGTGCGCGAAATGCAGGCGAGAGGCGTGGAGTATCTGGGGAGCTGGGAGTGAGCACTGGCGACTTTGTAGTACAACTGTAGTACGCGGAGTAGCTGGGGAGGTGGAAGCTCAGAACTGGTGACTTTGTAGTACAACTCTAGTACGCGGAGCAATCTGTGGAGCTGGAAGCTGAGAACTGGCGACTGCGTAGTACAACTTTAGTACGCGGAGTAGCTGTGGAGCTGGAAGATGAGAAGCGGCGACTTGGTAATACAACTTTAGTACGCAGAGTAGCTGGGGAGTGGGAAGATGAGAACTGATGAGTGGGTAGTAGCTGAGAACTCGCGACTTTGTAGTACAACTTTAGTACGCGGAGTAGCTGGGGAGCGGGAAGATGAGAACTGGCGAGTGGGTAGTACAACTTGAGGGCGTGGAGTATCTGGGGAGCTGGGAGATGAGCACTGGCGACTTTGTAGTACAACTGTAGTACGCGGAGTAGCTGGGGAGCTGGAAGCTTATGTCTTCTTGCCTTGTAGTCATGCCGCTCATGCGTAGAAACTCTTCTTCTCGCTTTTCTGGTTTGATGAGTCAATGACAGGTAGACCTAGAGGCGAGGTATCCTCACACTTGTATTACCAAAGTGGCATAAGGAAGATTGGTAGTCTCCTAAGCTTACCTGCCTGGGCAGCCAACCCGTGTTGGTGGCCTCCACCTTGACGCTTGGTGCACTTTTGTCCCGAATTATGTAGAGGATCCATGGGCGATAAGTGACCACGGTGGAGACGTTGACATGGCAGGGTATGACTTGGACATCATGGATGCGTCGGAAGATGAGCATGTCCGTACTGCTCCCTACCTGCACTCCAGCCCAGGGTGGATTACCCAACAAAAGAGGCAAGCCTTCCTATACGGATGTCCCCACACGGATCACCATGCTAAGGCCCAAGCATATCAGGCCCTTCGTACACCAACCGTAGTGCAGTCCTTCCTCCTGTCGAATATCAGACGTCAGGTCCCAACCTGCCGATAGAGATGTCGGTATACTGCGACTGAGCAGTCAGGTCAGGGCCCCGACACGGTCGCTATTGTGGCAAGCCTGCTCCTACACAGGGAGTCATAGAGTCATGTGGGATGGTCTACGTAATAGTGGATAACCGTGCCCCAGAGGAGGTAGAACGTTGGCCTGCATTTGCACGATGGTGGTGCGCACGACGGACACTAGTCGGACCACAGCGTGAAAAGACTGGCATACTGTGGATACAGGCGACTAATGCTAATGGCTTGCGCGCAGTCCCTTACTACTGGGCCGGGGTCTTTGCGCTGGAGGCTGCCAGGTTTCTATTCCCAAAGGTACACTTCGGACTTGTTGATAATGACTGTGTTCCGGTTACTTTGTTTGAGGTGCAAGATCTCATCGCTCTAGCAGAAAGCCAGTTTCGATGGCCTGACTTGGTAGGGCACCATACTGACCCTGATCTTGCCGGCAGCAAGCTGGGGACGCTACTGTTCACAGAGGCGCACCTCGAATACAATGCTGGCCTTGTCATCTCCATAGGTAGCACAAGCCGCCCTAGCCCGGTGGAAGCCACTTCCACGGCAGAAAGCCTAGCTGAGGAGCTGGCTGATTATCGCCATCAACTCCTGGCCATGGCTGCTCCGCCAGAATGTCCGACGGATGCTTCGCAAGGCGGGTAGGTGTTCCAATGGAAAATTCGCTTGACCTTGCAGTTGTGTGGGCCTTGTATGTGTCATCAATTCTGGCCGATGCCTTGTAGTGGGAACATGGTCAGTCAAGTGGCCTAAACGGGCTCACCCAGGAGCCCTTACTCATGCTGGACAAGAACGCACACCATGGCTCACGAGCTGGGCCCGAGCCACTTTTGAGCAAGGCTGCTTGTCAGTATATTGCCTCATTTGGAAGGACCCTGCAATCTTCCAAGCCAGTCGAATTGCGCCGGACCGAATGAGGCCAATCATTTTCCATGCTTTTGGCAAAGCGAACTTAGACGCACCGCTCCAACTGGATCGACTAGCTCGCCAAGGCTGGGAAACCCTTCCTATCGCACTCTTAGGCATGCGGCATGCCGCATTGTCCAGCTGCGTGGTCTTTTGAGTCATGGAAGCCGATTCCAGGCTGTTGCTTTACGGGGGACCAATTGCGCTCACTGGAAACAGTGCCTTTCGTTTCTGCCTTTTGCTGCAATGGCACACGATTGCAATCCCCCCAACGGCACTTTTCCCGGGGGCACGTAGGGAGGAGGACACTGATGTAGAGTCAGCCCGCACCTTGTCGGAGCCTGATCAGGAATTCCTTACACGCACGCTCTTGGCGGCAGCCACTGACCAGAACTCCCGTGAGTCCGGGTCCAGTCTGCCAGAGAGTTTGCCGGCTGAGGAGCTGCCGTGTCCGCTGCCTGGTCAGAGTCCAACTAATCCGCAATTAGCCACGCCAGCACTTTTCGTGCCATGGCAGGAAGTTGCGCAGCAACTAGACATCCCTGTGGTACATGAAGACCTTTCTGAGGACCTCCGAACTATGTTTCAAACAGCCATAGGCATCCTCCCCACAGAAGACCAAAAGGAGTTTCATAAATTGCAAGGCATTGCTTTCAGCCGAATCCCTGAGCGGAAGGCACCGGTCGAAACGGTTGCCCCAATAGTCCTGGGCTCCGTGTATGAGACACATTCTTGGGTTCCTCATTGGGAAACCATGCTATGGCACATGGCACAGTCTTACAGGTTCTGGCTGACTGCCCCACCGTCACCCCCTCCAAGTCGAATCCAAATTAACTGTGGTGGTCTTGGGGGAGGCACCTTAGACAGCCCAACCACCCCATCATTTCATTGTACCCACCCAAGAGTGAATGGGACTTGCGTCTATGGCACCTGCAGATCGATACGGAGAGCAGCTCACAGAGGTTGCTGCAGGCCATACGACTAGTCTGCATGAGCTTGCGATGCTGATGTCATACACTGCTGACCCCTGCGAGTGCTGGGAAAAGCTTGGCTATGGCCGAGCGGAGTACCTCACGCTGCCTTTTTGAGTGGGCTGTGGTGGAAGCTTTTGTCGGTTCAGCCTGCGCGTATCCTCATGTGTCTGCCATATTTGTCACGCATTGGGAACGGCACAAATGCAGAGGGGCTGTATGCCCTCCATGTTTCATGTTGAAGGTTTTAGTGCAGGCAGTTACACAGGAGCCATCATTGTATTAGCTCTGCGAGTGTTGTTTCCGGAGCGCCATGTCTCTGCAACACTGGGCGCAATAGCCATGCCCAAGGGAGTGTTTGGAGCATTGATGGAGGTTGCATCCCCTGGCCAATATGACATTCACCTTGTCCATGCGGAGGAGGATGCAACTGGCACCCCAGCCCGGCAGACCGAAATGTGATTTCTTATCGTCTTCGTTACACGCTCGTCGCCGAGTTGGATAAATGGATGGGCTCCGACAAGCACAAGTATTGGCACTGGTCGCACTGCAATCTTCCGCATGGTCGGTGTCATCTCTCCGAGCTCAAGCTCAGTCACCCTGATGTCATACCTATTCGGGGTAGAATGGCAGCACCACTCCGATTGGCGTCCTGGATTCGCTTCGAAACGGTCATGGACCAAAAGGACTGGCTAACAGCAATCGAACTGCTGGTGCCCAAGATCTTTCTACCTGATCCTGAACTTCTTGAGCTCCTGCGCAGATGTGTGCCAGAGCAGGGCGTCTCGTCGATGGCAGAAGCCCAAGCATGTCAAGAAACAGCGTCCCCTACCTCTCCCCTTTGCCGTGGGCACTGCTCCCATGACAATGATACGGAGCCATCTGAGGAAGATCCACAGGTAGAGACAATCACCTCCATGAGCGAAGGGGACAAAGCTCAGGAAGGTGCCACGGATGCAATCCCGGTGAGTCCAGCTGCCATAGAAGCGGCAAGGGCTACAAGACAAGGTGCGCAGACGGAAGGAGAACGAGCGGAGGAAACAGAGAGCGGCACCACGGATGAAGTAATTGATATTGACGTCTGTGAAGAGACTACGCCTGCACAGGCTTCGAGCACCTCTGTCGAGGCAAGGGGTTCGTCACCACCGTACCCTCCCAAGACAGCCAATAACCGCACCTCAACCTCCTGCTGAAGTAACCGCAGATATGGAAAAGACAGGCGTCATGCGACCTGCCTCCATGGCCTCCCTGCAGGATGAAGATGTGCGCCATGCTCCCCCGAGCTTGCACTTCTTCCCTACTGCTGACTGAGAGTGGTCTTGTTCGCCGTCAGTGCTGGTTGGCGAAGGGAGAAGGCTTGGCTGCGCATGGTACTGTGGTCGACGACACGTTCCGACGCCGGGCTACCAGTGGGGGCCTCAACTGCAGACCGAGCGTCCGATACACTGGTGTTCGTCGGGGTACTTGCAGCGGGTCGCCAGTAACAGCCATTTTGAAGCATTCCTGGCGCCGGGGCAGATGAAGGAGGGATTCTTCTTTGTTGAGCTCTGGTTCGCACCGCCAGACATCATAAAAGTAGATTTTATGCAATGCTTCAAAATGATAATGCTGTGCTTTGTTTGCTGCGTCACTTTGGCCCGGTGGGTACCGGACTGCGCTGCCTACCGTGAATCTCGAGCCCCCTATGTTGCTGACCGTGTGCAGTGGGCGCCAAGCCCGCGGATGGCTTGAGTCGGGGACAACTAGCCAGTCTGGATTTGCAAGTCCATCCGCTGCACATCCAAATAGGAGTCCGCTGCCATTGCGCTCAGCGAGGCACATAGGGTGTTTTTTTGCACGAGTCGAGGCGCTATGTGTGCAGGTTCTGCACAAGTCACCTTAGTCGAGTTAAGAAAGAGTTGCTATCCAGGTTGCAATCCAACAGAGAGACAACAAGCAAACAACAGCGAGGCACATAGGGTGGGTCCATGCCACAAGCAGCGTGACTCCATGGTATCAAGGAAAGCGGTAGTCGCGGCGTGGACATCTGGATTGCCGGCTTCGAATGTCCCTTTAACTTGAGCTTCACTGGGTGCTGTGTCACTCGTGCGCAAGGTGCAGGCTCTGTGCAGGAGAGCACCAATGACCTGCATGGCGCCCGTGAGGTCATGCATGTTGACTGGGCACGCAAGCACCGTGAGGTCCGTGGCTCTGCTAAAGCAACATTAGCCCTGGTGTGGCATTCTTTGTCAAAGTCTGAGCGATTGGAGTGGCCACTAAGGAAACTGGATTTGGCCACGCAGGACAATGCAGTGTCTTGCGGTGGCCCCTGCAACTTTGACTGCTGTCTCTACATTGGTGCTGCGGCGGGACTGCTGGCAGAAGCTGCGAAGGCTATGGGCACTGTCTTTCCTTGTTGTCAAAACAAGGATGTTGTCTCGTCCTTCTTCTTCGACCGGAAGCAGCTCTCTATTTGTAGGTGGACAGCTCTAGTGGCTTCTGGTGGGGGGGTCTGCCCGGGCAGCCTCTCGAGAGTCGTGGTGCATCCAGTGCGCGAAAAGCAGCCCGGTTGGCCTGGCTTCTTGTTCTCGGATGGAGCCTGTACCTGTGTGCCACTGTTTGTACACTTCCTGTGCTACCCGCGCGCTGGTCGGAAGCATAACCCTCCATTGGTGGATGCCAGATACACCGGATCTGTCAGAAGCAGTGCTGGCCTGGTGAAATTGGCAGATGGCATACCCAAGGCCGGCCAGGAGACCTTCCGGGAGTCTAGCTCGCAATGGAGCGATGAAAGGTCAATGATCATACATTTGATTTTAACCACACTGGCGGGAGAGGAAACCCAACTGACTATCGAGCTCCAGGAATTTGACCGCCTCCAGGAATTCGAAAGTGCAGTTTTGGAGCAACTTCCCGAAATAGGAGAAAGCAGTACTTTTGGCTGTGAGCTGGACTTTGTCTGCCGCAACTCGCAACAGAAATTAGTGGGCCCGATTTGGCACACCTTGCGAGACTGCAATTGTTTCACTGTCATCTCGAGCGTGTTTTGACAAGGCTGAACACAAGGAGCAAATGCAAGGAGATGCCAAAGCTATGCGAGTCCCTTTCCATGCTGCCGACAGAGTCCTCCCACAAGCCTTTTCGCATGTTGCAAAGGTACGACATGCGCAAGTCGACGCAGGCTATCGCGTCATAGGGAAGGGAGCATGGCCCAACTGCCAACACCTCCAAATTGTGCATCTGGACAGCACAGTTATCAGCCTGCAAACGCGAGTCTTCTGCCGTTGCTATGCACTGCGCAAGGTACTCGCCCCAGGTTGCAAGCAGTTTGGGGCCCAGGTCTTTGAAGAGTGCTGCTCCCTGATGCAAATTGGAATTGGGAATGACGCCACCAATCAGCTAGCTCCGCAGGCAGAGTTGATGGTGCGAGCTTTCGAAAAACACGGAAATCATGGGCTGTGCCTTTGCTGTAAACATTTGCGATCCCTGAGGCTTCCACACAAACTGCGAATAATCGAGCAAGTGCACCTCTTTAACTTTTTTTTTGCACGGGTGAGGGCGCTGTGTGTGCCGAAAAGCACAAGTCACCTGAAAGTGATCTGCTAGCAGTTTTAATACAAAAAATTAGTTGCAGATAGACTACGCAACATCAATTTTGTTGGAAAAAACACGTCAGAGATAGAATATGAAATTCGCAGTTAGAATATGGAAACATCAACCATGAAAGCTAGAACATTGCATTCACTGCAAACATTGATTTTCCGTGAACGTGAATAATCCATTATATATAGTATGCAATTATTTGCGGACACGTGTGTGAAGCGGAGAAAGGCTGTTGTTTTGCCATATGTATATATATATATATTCTGTTCATCGTTGCCCATTGTTGTTTGAACAGGTGTTTCTTCTGGTTGTTTCCTATTTTGTTATAGTCCTTTTTGAACAGCATATCAAATTAGTGCAGATAGAATACATTGCCACATGGCTAAAGGTCTAAAAGCATGCAACAGTCTAAAAGCCAAAAGGCCTACCAACAATGAAGCAAGGGTTTGCAAATGGTTATATACCACATATTCTATCTGCAACAATCTCCTGGCAGCCAACAATGCTGGCTTGCCCGGATATGCAGTATATTGTTTTATACCCGCTTCCTCGCCTAATCTCCTTTTTCTTCCCCATCGCAACTGTTGATTCTTGCCATGTGCTTTTTGCACGCTCTAGTTCAAATTCATGGGCTGGATATGCATAGATCACCTCATGCCGATCAGGATTTGGCCAAAGTGCATCCTCTAATCCTTGTGGGGCAACTCAGCAGATCGAGCCTCACGAACCCTTTGAAGCTGACCTTTAGCAAGCCTATCCTTTGGTGATAGAGCCAAGTGATCTAACAGCATGAGCTCAATCACCCGGAGCAACGCCTGTCGTGGCGCGCGTCCAGAGGAGCCACCAAAGCGCCGGCCATGAAAGGTTCCTTCTGAAGCGCGGGCCCTCCATACTTGTCCACTTGGATGGACCCCGATGGCGCAACCTGGAGGTCGCTCAACCAAGCCAAGCTTCTGTAGTTCCTGATATTCTTCCCGTTGTTCGGAAACCCTCGCACGAGTGATCTTCATGTCTTTGGAGGCTGATGGCTCCAGCTCATTCTCATCATCTTCTGAGTCAGTGTCTTTGACAAACATCCAGCCGCTATGCAATGCTTGATCAAGTTCTTCAGACTCAGAACAATCATGTGCTTCAACCATCGCTCCTGCTTGCTCTAGTTGGTGCCTCTCTGCCGCTTCATTCTCATCATGGTCATCAAACTCATCGTGGCTTGCAGCCGCTTCGACGTCCATGACTCCAGCTGCAGGCAGCTCACCTCTTCATGAACAAAGACTTCAGAATCATACAAAACACTGCAGATAGAATATACACTGACAAAGAGCTATCTCTCTCTCACTATATATACGCACATCATTTAGAGATACATCCTGTCCGTACAAGCAAACAAATAAAACAGAACATGCCTGGAAAGTGATCCACTTCCATCGGTAATGGTGCATCAGGAATAGCCTGACCCTTCATGAGCTTGAGCAACCATTGCTTGCCATCACCGGCCTGAATCCAAAGATCCTGTGGATCTGTGGCAGGATGCACCATCAGGAGCAGGCAAGTCTTCTTGAGGGTCTGCAGGTTCTTCCGTGCCACATTGGTAACAACAGCCTTTCTCTTCTTGTCCAGCACCAAGACCCTAGTTTCTTCTGCTTTCCACTGATCATAGGATCTTTGAGACTTGGGAGGCAAAGAATCCTTTCCGCGTATCAAGCGAGCAGCCTTTCGTCTAGCCAACTCCACATTATGATCTTCCCACCCTGGTACTCCCTGAGCATCCGCAACGCCCACGCATCACAGCGGAGGCTTCCTTCTTGAGACAGCCTTGGCTGTACAGGTGCACATAGAATATAAACTGATCCACCAGTGACAGTATGTGCACCTTACCATACTAAGCGAACTAGCTTCACACCATGTCTGGTTATGTATACACAACCCGCAGACACATATATATATATATATATATTATACTACTGTAGTACATGTATACACACACGCATAGCTCCACAACCTAAAGCAAATTTCTAATTGTCCTATATCAGTTCAATCACAACTAAGCCCTTCACTCAAATCGATAGTTCCCATCCACTGAAATGGACAACTCTTCAATCTTCATCCGCAGTCGGGGATTGTCACCCATGCCAGCTCTCATTCTCATTGCTGAACGTCGAAGGCCATGATAAAACTGGTGGAATCCATCATTTGGACCACCACATGCCCCCCAACCTGACGCGCCATGATCGCAAGTAGCACAGCTTTTTATGTGGTGTATTGTATATATATACATATGCAAATATATATATATATAATTTTGTATATATATATAGATTTGTTTGTCGTGCATGTTGTACTTTAAATGTTTTTCCAACTATGTCAGGAGCAAGAGGCTCGTATGGGCAACATATGCATGTGTATATATATATACACATAAACATTGCAAGTTCCACTCACCCTGCCTGCCGGGATGGTCACATGCTCCTCACTGCCGCCGTGAATGAGGATGCAATTGTTATTGCTCTCAAATCTTTCTCTAAGCTTCTTGAACGTAGCGCTCCCATGCTGTGGTGCTTTGTCCATCATGATCATGGCACGAGCTGATGCTGGAAGATCGTGCTTCATACGCTTCCGCCTCAGTTCAAGTCCCAGGAACTCCAAGTACTCTCCCAGGTCAGCAGCTGTCCACATATGTGAATGGCTGTTGTGGCGGGTGGATATTTGCAAAGTATTCTTCAGCTCCTCATTCATGCTGTCCACCACTTTCTCAGACCTTACTGTACATGAAAAACGCACACAGAGTAGAGTAGGGCTGATGATATTCTATCTGCATTAAACTGATATGCATCTCAAAGAAATCAACAATAAGCACATCCGCTGACATAATACAGTGAGCATATATATATATATGCGATACGCAAGTCATTACTCCATATACAACCTCTATATGTTTTTGACACTATGTCCTGGCCGCCAACAATGCTGGCTTGCCATGATTATGAACCAGCTGCATATATATATATACACATATTGTAGTGTCCTTCCCCAAATGGGCTTTGGCTTATATATATATATATACACAAACGCGTATAATGAACACACACAGCAAAAGCAGCAAACCCCAGGAGATCCATCAATAACTGAGGATTCTGCACTGATCCTGGCTGTATGGTCACCCAGGCACGCCCAAGGTCACCATCCGCCCAAGACAATGTTGTCAACGTCCTTGCTTGCCGTGCGTAGTCGACTGGATTCAAATTTCCAGCTGCATCCAACTGCATTTTCTTGCAATCGTCCTTGGGAACCACCTGAGCTTGCTGTCCACAGCCAGCCATGCCTAGGGACTCACTGATGCTGGCACGGATCTTTTGCAAAGACCGTTTCCTGTAGTCACTGTCCACGATCTGACCAGCTTGGCTCTCATGCTTGTGCATTACTCTCCGCGGAGCCTCATAATGCACACTCCAAACTTGATCAAAGTTGCCTAGCAATCTTGGATCAATGCGCTCTGTTTCACATGCAATGGACACGTAATCGCGAACGCTTTCCATAGATGGGTGTGAATAGTCCAAGTGCTTGGATTGTTTGGTCACTGATCTGCCACGCAGGCCAATACGGTTGCACAGTCTGGACACAGTAGCCCTGGATGGGATTCTCTCTCTCTCTCCCTCTCCCTTTGTATCACATATATATACATACCACTATATATAAACTATATATATACATACACGCAAGTACAATTGAAATCAAAGTATGCACAGTACAACAAAGAAAAATCATGACAAAACATAACTCTTTACTTGATACATTCAAGGTTCTGCATTGCCTTTGGATGTTTGCTCACATTCAATGGCTGGAGGGCTTGCAGCATTTGCTCGGCAAGGGTAGCTGCATTTGATGATGTGGCCTCCTTGTTGCCATCAGAATCAGACTGCTGCAGGTCTTCAAGCATTTGCTGAACCTCATTGTGAATCTCGCTGATATGTTCATTCCAAACACCAATCAATATCACAAGGATATTCTCAACCAGCTTGATGGTGACCTCCTCGCCTGCATCAAGCCTCTCCAACACCAAGCAATCAAGCGCGCGTGCAAGAACATCAGGAACTACATGTAGACCATCAGATGACTTATGATGGCTTCCTGTCCACTTTGTGGTCTGTATGCCAAGAACGTTTCTGAGGTTGTTTGGAACCTCTGCTCGTTCCCTTGCAATCTTGGGGGCATGCTGGACTAAGAGATCCCACTTTTGATCCGTTCGCTGTCTCTTCCACTTTGCGAAGCAGCCTTGATAACACCCAGCTCTTCGTTGGGTGGTGAGGATATGCTTCTCTGGATGCTTGATGGCAGGGTCGGCACACACTTTCTCATACTCCTGACCAAAAAATAAAGATCTTTCCAACATATTCTATAAGCACTGATTTGTTAGTAGCGTATATATACAATCCTAAGAAACAATAATATATACAGTTCCAATTTTCCCAAGAAATCAGGTGCATACATAACAAACAAACGAAGAGCGCCAAGTCCTTCAGGTGCTCCATCTTCATCCAAATGGAGATGCTAGACTTCTTTCCTTCTCTTGCCACCTTTGCAGCCTGGGTGTACTTCCTCTTTGGACGACCTGGCACGCCTCTACCTGTTAAACTATTCTTCTTGGCACTGTTTTGGCGCAGCCTCTCCAATTTCTCTTTTCGAGCCTTCATAGGCTGGTCATCTGCTTCTGAGTTCATATCATCCTCATGCTGCACTAGCGCTGATTGCACCTGTGACTGTGGCACTGACACGGCTGCAGGATTGGTCTTGCCTCGCGCTCGCTTCACTACAATGAGCTCTTCATGTTTCCTGCCAATCACGTTATCAGCCTTGCGTTTCTGCCCAGCAGGCAGCTCAACCTCAGCAACTGGTCCCTCGGCTTGCTTCAACTTCAATAGTTTGCTTTCCTCAGCAGAAATGTCATCTAAGGAAAGCACTGAAGCTTTGCGCTTTAAATCGACTGTCCAACTGCTCTGCTCATCACATGCACTGTCCTCTTGGTCGATATCTGATAAACCACCCGTTTGGCTTCTTTGACCCAATGGCTTTATACTTGGCCCACCATCCAAGCAGCCCCGCCCATGACTATGGACCAGCGAAGCCAGAACTCGTGCTTGCACGCACGTTGATGCGAAAGCGTTTCCGGCCAAATCTTGGGCTTCAGCGAGATGTGTCAGAGCTTGCTCGACCGCTGTCGGGTTTGCAAAATTGTGAGGAAACAGACCTTGTGCCAACCACATCTCCTTGACCGTCACAAACCTTTTCATCCTGTATGAATAGATTGAAGGACAGGGTCGCACACACGTCAAAGCATTCACTGCATATTCGGGAAGCCGTCCGGTGCTGGTAGAACAGTCCAAGAAAATGTTCTGGCTCTGAGATTTCAAGAGAGTCAGCTCCAGAGCTTCCTTGAGCTTTGTTGCTTGTCTGTCAGTGGAAAGGGCTTCCTGCGGCAAGGAATCATCAAAGAGCAAATGGTCTGGTACGTGGACGTCTGATGACAAATCATCCATCGTGCGTTTCATTTTGGACGCGTAGTCATTTGCATCCTGACCATCGCATACATCAATGGAAGCATAGACCCGGTTGCGCCGTTGGGGCAGCAAATATGACTGCGCATCAACCTTGCTGTACTCAAGGATGTACCCCATTTCGAACAAGTCCTTTTCCATCACCTGCCAGGGCCAGTTCCTGTGTGATGTTCTTTGTATTGTATATATATATACAGAAATATATACACGTAGGCACATCAAATAAGTTGATGGATCGTATCTAGAAATCATATTCTATCTGCACACGAAAAGGCCCAGAAGAAAAAGAACCAACACAAAGGCAAATAATCATTTGCCTTGATTGGTGGAGCAACCTTCACGCCGTTGACCTTCCCCGATTCAGCGACTCCAGTGACATTCTCAAAGAAAATCATCGCAGGGCTTGTTGCTCTAGATGCCTCCAAGACTCCATGAAGATATGTGTGACCTGAAGAACCCTCTCCCGACTCATAGCACTTCAGGAATGACTGCCGGTCCTCAAACATTTTGGATAAGTTCTTGCACGATGGACCAACAAAAAGGATATCCACATTGTCTGGCGCATTATGAACATGACCGCAGGTGTAGCAATGGCCGGATCCATCCTTGAATATGCTCACGTCTTCGAACAAGTGAAAATCTGGCTTTGATCCAGCAGGCGTGTGAGCTTCCAGAATGAAGTTTCGTTTAAAGGGGTCAATTTCCACACTGAACCCATGCCGGATGCGAATGTCCACCTCAAACATTTGGCTCAGCTTCTGCATGGTAGCCTGCATGATGCTAACACAAATGTCTGTACCAGAGCATGTGCTACCAATCACCACTTCACATCCGTCCAGAGACTGAAGTCGCTCTCCAAGCTTTTGTCTATCTTGTGAGGACAACCGATTGACAAAGAACTTGCAGGTTTCTTGAAGATCCAGTCCCGGCACATCTTGATCTTGGTACCGTGCTAGCTCGCCCAATTTCACCCATGAACTCCTTCCTCTGAAAGGCGGCAACATCAAAGGAATGTCAAACTCTTGCACGTGTGTGAATACCCAAGAATATAGAGGTTTCTTTTCTTCCAGAACGCGCTTTCTCCACGCTGTTCTCTGACACGGGGCGGCCACTTTGAACAAAGGATGAGATCTGAGGCTGGCAAAGTTATTGATAGCGGTGATTGATTGAAGCAAGGCCCCAACTATGATTTTGCTTTGTTTGGCTGGATCAACAAAGCATACTTGAGTGTTGTCCTGTAAGTTCTGCTTCCAAGAAAGCAAGATCATAGAGTCTTCACGGTGTTGTTTGCTCATCATGTAGGACATTACCTCCTGAGAGAGTCTCAACACAAGATGCGGGCTGTCACCATCACCACTATCATCACAAACATGTTCTTCCTCCCGATCGTGGTCATTCTCATCCTGCTCCAACAATGCCGGCTCCGTCTTGACTTCCTGCGTCTTCGCATTTTGGTCACCCTGCTCCTCATGGAAACAGTTGTTTTGCCAGAGTCGTTGAAACAGCCTGAACAATTTTTGTTCCTCAGCAGTGGTTGGTTGCTCTTGTTCATGGTGGCTTGTTCCATCTTGTGGTTCATGCTGGCTTGCATTGCTTGCTTCATGCTTTGCTCCA
>CAXAMN010028195.1:0-19290 GCA_963970005.1 Durusdinium trenchii | reverse complement strand
TCAGGAGCTGCTGCATCTGTTGGAGCTTGTGCTTCCGTGATTGCTGCTGGTGGTGGTGTGCTCTTTTGGAAGAGGTTATGCATGTGTGCTGCAATGGCCGGGATCATGAAAGATTCTTCATCTGCTGCTGGCTTCAATTTGCCAATCATAGGCTCAAATACCCGTGTTTTGCCTTTGTATGTGGATGTATCAAAGAACCTGTACATGTTTGGTGCGTTTGCTTTATTTGCTTGATTTGCTGAGCAAGCAGTGATCTCATGTGTCAAAGGTGTGCTGTGACTTAAATGATCTACAGCGCCTGGCAGTTGAATGATATCATGGCCTGCAGCTGCTGCATTTGGATGATGTAGAAGCATGTCAGAGTGACTGTAGCCCTTATCGTCCTCTGATCTCAGCCATTGAAAGTATAGATGAACATCGGGAGTGCGATTCATTCCGTGCACCGCATCTTTTGGAAAGTCTGGTGGCATTGTCTCCACCTCATTGACCCACTTGTAGGCCTGCACAGAGGGCGCTTGTGTATATATGTATATGTACACGCACGCAAAGCTCTAAGGTGTGTATATAGTCACACATATGTACAGGGAATGTGCAACTCACGATGCGCCAAGCAATGGTTGATTCTAAATATAAACTCCGAGTTCTCAACAAGGAGGTGTCTTTCTTTACATGTATATGAAGAGATGCACTTAGAATATGAATCACTGTATATATGTATAACAACCAGCCTCATCTTCAATGGTGACGCGAATAGCCAAATTCAGTTGCTGCCCAACCGACTGGATTTGAAACAAATCCACGAAGCCATTCTGAAACAACATGCGCCCATCCATATCACTTGCTGCCATTTGCATGAGTTCCTTTGCTGCAGAGAATTCTTGCTTTTCCTGGCGTGGGTTGACCGCAAATCCATTCCGGTATCTAGGAACGCTTTGAAATGTCTTTGGCTGCAGCCCTGCCAACACTGAGTGCCAGAAACAATATCCATCTGCAGGGACTTTGTACTTCTTGAATGGCAGCCAGTCATGGTTGGACTGCTTGGAAACGTTTTGCAGCTTCACTGCAATCTGTTCTTGGATTGCACGAGTGACCAAGAATTTTGCAGTGTCATCAAATGTGACACCTATCCTGTCCAAAGCAAAGACCTTGAAGTCAGTGTCCTTGCGTCGGTTTTTGTTCTTGTTGTTCAACTCCACATGAACAAAGCCATTGGGGCAGTGCTCTGCATTGAACTCCCAAGCAGCTTCGACTGAACCTGAATGACAAATCAACAAAAGCAAAGGTTTGCTGGCCTGCTTTGACATCAGCAATGCCATGTCCTCCTTGTATTTGTCACGATCATGGTCTTTGCATGCATCCCAAACGACCAAACCCATCAGCTCAAAGTTTTGATTTGTCCAGCGGTCCATCAATTCCGGGTGACATAATGCGTTCTTAACTTCGGAAGCGATGCATACCTCATGGACAATGTCATTGGAGCCGGCCATGATGCCCACATCCTTTGATGCGCTCGCGATTTTCCTCCCCACCAATGCTTGCACTAGACCTCGGTAGACAAAATATTGGCTTGCCAAAGGTACAGGACCATGATATGCTTCAGGTTCAAGAAAGGCCGCAGTCACATCTTCGGCTTCCACAACCTTGTTGGCCTTGCTCTCTTTGGCCATCTCATTGGCAATGTTCTGTAGGTCATCCTGGGTGGAGATCTTGGGAAGTGATGAGATCATTGCCTTTGCTGCGCATGCGTCCTTGCATTTTGCTGCCACAGACTTCAATGATTTCCCAAGAGAACCGTCCTGCGGTGTCAAAAGAATCTGTCGCGGGCTTTCTACCCCAAAGAGGTCCTATATCAATACTTACATATGCCTATATATATATACCTAGAACATGATAATATGAATCATGAAACCAAATTCTATCTGCATTCATGAGATTGCTTTTTGAATGGCCCCGTACAAAAACATACATACATATGTACAAACAAAAATATATGCTAGGAACTACTGAAGCAAGGTACTAGGAAGCTACTTGCTAGCGGCCTACCCCCTGCTGAAGATCCGTAGTATTGTAGACTGAAGCTTTCCAAGCTGATGGAGAGTGCCAATATCAATTACATATATATATGTACCTAGAACGTGAGAATGTTAAACTGTATTCTATCTGCATTCATGGGATTGCTTTTTGAATGGCCTCGTCCAAAAACAATTACACTCATCCCAGGGTGCGTGGCGCTACTAATAGAGCTGGCCCACACTCCATTTTCCCATCTTCACGCAAATGTCTTGAATTGTGAAATGCCTTGCTGTACAATATCACTATTCTAATTCTTCTACTGTACCTTAATCTCAAGCTACCTAGGGAATACAGAATTTCCCATGCTTGATCTTCCAGCCGGACTGCATCATCTTGTCATACACAAAGTGGTTCCTGCTCAGTGGTTTGATGGACCTGGAACGAGAAGTCTCAACATACTCCAGCCAGAGCATACAGTGGTTGCTCACTTCAGCGTCAAAGTCTGTCTTCCACTCCGCGCTGGCCTTCCAAGATGAGATTGGCCTATCAATGATGTTGCGGCCAAGTTTTTTCTCCTTCTTGATGACAAAAGCATAGCGCTCCCGGCCCCCAGCACTGTTTGGAATTGGTGTGGCCACCCAATTCCCCGTCTCCTCATCTGAGGTAATGATGTAGGTGTCTGGAGCGGCTGGGCTGTCCATGGCGGGATGGCCAAACTACAAATCAAAGCCAGTTCACTTTGGCAGCTTCACGCACTACCTATGATCGGAAGCAATCCAGCCACAAAAACTTCTACAATAGGTGATTAGTTTTGGTTGCTTTTTGGAGTTTTCGTTTGCATTTGGCACTTGTGCGTATGTATATATATATATATCTACTTGTACCTATCTAATGGTCATTTTGGGCACATGTGCTGTTAACCGCGGCATTGAAACCTGAACCCTATTGCGCAGCAGTGTGCAAAGCATTATAGTGGATTAATGGTATATAGATAGTACAGACCCCAAGAGAAACCAAGCGGGTCCTTATCAGATTTGTATTTGAATATATATATATATATGTATGTGCATTTACAGGTTTGTTCAAGTACACATGCAGCCAGCAATGCTGGCTATCTACCCGCACAGCCAGCAATACTAGCACCTTTTTCAATGCAAGATTCATGCGTCTGGTTGGTTTTTCTTTGATTTGCTATACAGTCCCTTTAGTGTTTTTCTTTTGATTTCTCTTTGGTTCTTTAGGTCCTTTATGCGGCGCAATTCAACCTCTTTTGGGTTTGTAATGTCTGGGCTCCACCGTCCATACCGCTTGCGGTTCTGGTCAACAGCTGCGTTTGGTTCAGGCTGGCTTGTAATAGTTGTTTCAGGCTTTGCTTCATCAGCTGCTTCGCGAGCTGCTCCCTCTGTTGGGGCTTCTACTTCCATGCTTGCTGCTTCGGGTTGAGGGTTCTCAGGATCCAAGCCCCCCGCTGTGCCTTCATGCTTTGCTTCATCAGCTGCTTGATCCTTTTTTGCAGCGGTTTCATGTTGTCCAGCTAAGGATGCCGTTGATGGTGCAGGTGAAGGTCCACATGGCTGGATTGATGAATACAGTGTTGCCGGTAGGGGATGCGCAGACTGATCCAGTCCTGCATCTGCTGCTCCTGACTGCACAGAAGGTCCCGTTGATGTAGCTGAGGTTGCCTGTTGGTGCTGCGCTGGCTGACCCAAAGACTCACGCAATAGCCGGTTGAGGCATTCCAGTTGGATGTCGGACAATCGCTCTTGTGGTTCTCTTCTCCATGGCGGCACAGCGTTTGCCATGTAAATGGTATAAATTGCAGCGTCTTTATTTGTTAGTTATTTAAAGTTTTCATGCGCAATGTGTGGCCGACCAACCAACCCATGGAAGCACATTCTATGTGCACATTCCCCGTGTATATATTATATATTGCTGTGACTATGAATGAGCAGCAAACTAAAAAGCTTCATTGGACTAGTTCCTGTCATTGATAAAATTGATGAGCAAAGTTCACCATACATAGTGGATCGTATGTACGTTTGTATGTATGCGTGCTGCTTATCATGGCTTGTTTGATTGAAGATTTATCTTATGAGTTGGGCCAATAGCAAGCATCATATTCTATCTGCATATCCTGGCTGCCAACTGAGCTGGCACATCCAGCAATAATGTGAATATACACAATGCTTATCCGTAATTGTTAAATCATCCACACGTGTGAACAAACAGTTGCAACCAAGCGGGTCCTTATCGGCCTTGTCCATTTGCTGAATCCAAGATGATGCATCTTTAAAAGATTTGAAGCATTGCTCCAGCTTCTGCTGTTGGCCCTGGAAGATTGCCTTGAAGCTAGAGTCCGAATATTGGATCGATGATTTGTCCAGCAAGCTTTGGTCAAGGATGTCCTTGCGCATGTCGGTGATGATACCAGCTTCCACGGAAGAAGAATCACCATTGTCCAGTGAACGCTGAAGTGCAACACGTTGAATACCAATGCTCTTCTTAGTAAATCCCTTGGCCCCGTGCTGGTCCAAGAGGCCTTGCCGTTCTGCTGGCTTGCGTTTGTAGGAATCAAAGTCCACCAAAATAGCTGTCGCTCGTTTATCGTAGGACAATGCTGCCTTCAAAGCTAGATGGTAGTCCCCGTAGACATTGAACTGAAAATTTCTTGAGCAACCAGTGAAGCTACAATTCACACGGATGTGCTTCTTGAAGCTGGTCATGCCCTTTGGAAGTGGCTCCTGCCGGCATGATTTGTTGCAAATTTATTCTAGTGTTTCTATATTATATCTACTCAACTCTTTGTTATATGCATTTATATATAATCTAAATATATATATATATAGAAATTATGCACCGGCAAAATTAGGTTTGGCATCAAGCCTTGTCGTCGTCATCATCATCATTCTTTGGTGACGGCGGCGGATCCATAGGTGCTGGTAACGGCGGCTGTGTGCTCTCATCTGGCATCTGCCGTTTTCTCTGACGGGCAAGTTCTTGCGGAGCAGTCTCTATAGAATGAAACTCTCTATATATATATATATATCTAGACACGCCCAAAAGGAAAACCTATTCAAAAACGTGCAGATAGAATATAAACTCATACCAGGCACAAACATGTCCGTCAAAAGCTTTGCATCATATGACTTCCTTGAGTCCCCCATCAAGGAAGAGTATGCCGCCTCAACTCTGTCAGCGTCAGCGGAATTGGTATCGATAGATGCCAGAGTACGATCGTAGCACTCTTGGATGATCGACCCTGGTACAGCGGAAAGCTTCATGATCCTCTGAGCTGCAGTGCATCCTGCATCACCAGGCCCCGGCACCACACACAGCGCATCATAAGCATCCACTGCACTTGAAATGTTAGTGCATAGGTACCACCCCGACATGGCAGCAGGGTGCAGGTCAAGAAGAAACAGAGTTTATACCAAGCATGCAATGTATAGTATAGTATATATATATATACTATGCATATGTGTGTGTGCTGCATAGATGCATCTCTGGTTGTATGCCAGTACATTGCTGCCACACATGCTCCGGCGCATGTGTGTGTGTGCATACATATATGGTTGGTCAGTTCTGAAGACATGGCTACACGTGCGTCCATAGCGTGTTGTTGTTTTGTCATCATCTTGATGACTCAAACTGCCGCACAGTTGCATGCAAACATGATTATGTCATTGCTTTGTTTCATCTTGACACCTTCAAACCATCTGAACATGTCTTCATGTGATCTTCCATTTGTATATTCTATCTGCAATGCAAAGGCTTGCACTTAGAATATCCCCAAGTACAGAAAATATATACATAAAAAAATTAATATGAAATATCATTTCAAAAGTATCAATTAGTCCATATTCTAAGTGTTGGCAGTCCACTATAAATGAATTCGAGAAAACAGATGAGAGGATACGAGCCGTAAAAGCCGAGACGACCCAAACCAGAACACCAAAACCAAAACAGCCACACCACAAACAAACCCCCCAAAAAGGAAAACTCGAACCAACGCTGGCTCATATCTTCTCGTGAAATGAGGATGTGAAGATCCGAGGATCAACCACAGGTGTGAAACGGGGCGATGAATTCAAAGCTTTGGCTGCTCTCGGTACAGGAGGACCATCACGTAGCAGACATCCTGTTTATGAGGCAACAGGTTTTGCAACGATCACTGTGCGGTAGCTTGGTCGTCGATAAACAAGCCTGGGTGCAGGTGTGAGGTACTTTCCAAGCCAGCTCAGGAGCCAGGCAGGTCGAAACTTTTGTCCAAGAGTACGACATCGCCTATGTCAGCTTTTGTTTGTTCCTGATTGGCCCGCTCTATCACGAAAGACCCTCAATCTGCTGCACAAAATTCCAGCTTGCTATTGCCATATCTGGAGTTTTAGCTTGACGAAGGGTTTGCGTCAGGTCGAGAGGATTGAGGTAGGCAAATGACCTCCGACTTTGGGGTCACCTCTAATCCAAACTTTCCAGGAAATCGAATTGATAGGTTGACCAAGCACTGTAGTCTCAGCCCCAATCCCAGATTGAAGGGGACAAGGCTCTGCGAGATCGTTGGACGAGCATGCAGACATGCATGCAGAATTGAAAAATAATGAGGGATGGCAAAAGACCTGCAGTGGGCAAGCAGTGGCTTGGAGTAGACTTGGAGGTGCAGCAGCGAAGATACCCACCCCCCCCCCGAAGGGGGAGGGAGTGAGAGCGTGCGCGAAGACCGCAGTTCCAAAAAGACAAGCGGGAACTGCTGTTGCATTTCGGCGCGGCACGGCTCTGTTAATCAGCAGCTGCTCAAGCGCACTACCCTCGAAGAGTGGTGCAAGCATGGCTCAGCAGGCAAGCCGCTGCAGGTTCTGCGTCTTCTCTTGGCTACCCGAAGGCACCAAGTACCAGGTAAGCATGCGAGCCCCATAAACTACGTGAAACAGTGAAACACCGCTATTCCTAGGCCTAGAGAACTGTACACTGTACCACACCCTGACCACCTCTTGGGAGGCAGCCATGGGAACTGGCTATCTACTCAGTTGCGAAAGCAAAGCCGGCAGTTGAAATGTCAGACATAAGGCTCCCTACTGATCTGCTAGCAAGCACTGAGCCGATTGGCCAAACTACTCTGGGAATCTCTGATCTGCGGCAGCACTTCTTTCTTTTTTTGCACGGGTAGGGGCGCTATGTGCGCCGAGAAGCACAAGTCACCGAGTCGAATTCGTATGAGGAGTGTGAGGAAATGAGCCTGACCAACGAGAGCGACGGAACCAAAACAAAACCCCCAAACCACCCAAAACACAACCAAACAAAAACCAACAACCACAGAAACAAGCAGATCAGGCTCATGTCCGCTCTAGTCTTAAACAGCAAAAGGTGCAGATCCGAAGACCAACACAGAAGTGAAACGGGGCGATGAATTCTTCTCAAGCCGCTCTCAGTACAGGACGTCCAGGACAAAACTGCATTCTGCTGCATTCAGCTTTTAGGCAGGAAAGTATCCCACCGAAGGTGCACAGCGTATACGTATGCATGAGCAAACTGAAAGCAAGAGTGAGGTTGAAATCAGGTTCGGCTAGGTCCATGCGAAGCGAGGCACGGCACAACTTGTATCAAAGAATGCGTGCGCGCCAACGACCTTGTGGGTATTTTCAAGGTGACCAATACCGTGTCAATAGCTCTTCACACCTGCGAGGCAACATTTTTGTCTACTCATGTCTTTGGCTTGATCATAGCGCACCTGGGACGCCGGTCGAGGGACAAGATAGGAGCGACAAAGGGCATTACAGCCTCCCAGCCATGTGGAGCAAAGACCCTGGACTAGCAAGAGGTAGTAGGAGGTTCAGGATTGATACCTGGCCTCTCACTTCAGCCCCTGCAATCATTCCACTTGACTTGCAATTGAGGTTTGCAAGTATTGCAACTGCGTCCCAAGACAGAATTCAAAGGTGGCTGCCACGAAGACATGCCAAAGATAAGCGGTGGCACCGTGAGGGTCGGAGCAGCAGCAAGCAAGACACTGCCTCCCCCAGCGGGGGAGGCAAGGGGCACGAGGGACCAGGTGACAGCGTCAATGAGAGAAATGACACAGAACAGACCTGGCCTCAACGCAAAGCTGGACAATTCATTTCAATCAAAGCACCAACATGACCGTTGCACAGGCACAAAAGCAGGCGTGGTGTGGAGTTGCGCCGAAGAAGGTACCGCTGCAGCCCTGGGTCACTCGAGTGCTTCAGAGTACTTCAGAGTACGGTCTATCACGCAAGCCCCATGAACTAGGTGAAACACAAGGGTGAAACGTCGCTGTTCCTAGTGCTAGTTTTCTGTACACTGTATCATCCCTGACCACCTCTTGGAAGGCAGTCAGGGGAGCTGGCTATCTACTCACTGGCGCGCGCAAGGCCGGCAGAAGGGTCGAAAGGCATAGACCTTCTGCAATCCTACCACTGGGCCAATGGTACTGTGGCACGGTTGGCTTTCCCAGGTCATCACATGCTTTTTACGAACGTGCCGTATCACTCAGAGTGGCTTCTGCACAACTGATTATGAATTCTTCCCACTCTTCTTTCACTGCATCTGGCTTGGGAAGAGGCCGAATCCACGATGGGAGTGTTAATTTGGTACACATCTCAAAAGTGTTGTGCTCTACATAGATCCCCCTCCAAGTTCCTTTCTTGCCCATTCGGACGAGTTTGCAGAGCTGTGTACAGTCAGCAAAGGCTCGCTTGTTGATGTATAGCAAGGCGGGTGGAATGTGTAGGACTTCTAGTGAGCTACACTTCATGAAGGCTTCTCGACCAATGCGTCTCAGGGTCTTGGTCAGTTTGAGGCACTGTAGTTGGGTGCAGCCTGCAAAGGCGTTCCCTACGATTTCCTGAATACCAGTGCGGGAGATGTCCACCGTCTGCAACCTTGTACAGTGTTCAAAGGCAGCTGGTCCGATCCAGCTGAAGTCAGCTGGGAGATCAATCATTTCCAGCCCTGTCCCTAGGAAGCAGCCTTCTGGGATGACCCGATTCGGGTCTCGTGGGTTATATTTAGTCCTTTCCAGGCCAATTGTCCGCAAGGTACGGCGTTTCTCAAAAGCTCGGACATTGAGCCTCGCCTGCGGTGCTAATTGATTGCTTCTTTGGTCTGGGTCTCCAACCCAGGCCAACGCGTGGCACTCCTCGAAAGCCCAACAACCGAAGTCAATGCACCCCGGGGCTGTGACTGCGTGGAGCACGTAACAACGTCGAAAGGCTCCTTCTTGCAGGCATAGCAGTGAGCTGGGCAGGTGCACTATGAGAAGCCTAGTGCAATGTTGCCAGGCCGCTTCCCCAACGGTGTGTATGCCGGCTTCAACTTGTAGGTGTCTGATGTCACTCGAATGTGTGAAAGCGCGGGGGAGCACCTGCCCTGAACGGGTGACAGGGACTCGGAGTGCTTTTGCGTTCTTTCTCATCTGGCCTTTGTGCTCTGCACAATGACTGCATTGGCGGACGACAATTTGGAAGTGGTTACAGTCTCTGAGGGTGTCCCATACCGGACTGCGTAGGAGCTGCCCGGTGTCTTGTCTAACAAAGGTGAGTTCGCAACCAAATGTGCTGGTGCCTCCTATTGTAGGGAGTTGCTCCAGGGCAGCAGTTTCAAACTCGTCAAAACGATCAAATTCTTGGAGGTCGGGTGCAAAAGGGAAAGTAACCAGGCAACATACACTAAGCCACACAGCTGGGAGTGCAAGTCTGTAAGAGGAGTGAGGAGGGCACCCTGCACATCATGAGGCATGTAGTCCACTGTTTGTTCAATTTCCTGTACCAAAGCGTGCAGACCTTGCACTCTTGCATGTAGCGCCGATTCGATCTGACGGTGCGTGCGTTCTGTATGACGCTGAGGGGGCGCCTGTGCCGTAGGCTGCGTGTCTACTCGAAGGACCTGCTGCTGTTGTCTGTCAGTAGTAGTCCAGAAACCCACGCGCCGTGGGAGTGAGCCCGGAAAAGGGCGTGTTTGCAGAAAGATGTCAAGAGGGTCTGTGTTCTCTGTGAAGATCCTAGCGTTCACCGAATCAGCCAACACAGTGAGGAGGTGGTTTTCGTGGTGCTGTATACGCAGAATCATCCTGCGGAGCCGAGTTCTCTTTGCGCCATACGTTGTGGCCCCCCTAGTATTGATTGCAATACAGCCCTGATGGTAGAGCGGGATGATGGCACCTTCCACGGTTGCCCGAAGCTTTAGCAAGGCTGGCGGGAACTCAAACCCTTCCGTCCATTCTGGGAAAGGGGTATTTGCATTTTCTTTGACTGCGTCCACTGGAAAAAAGTGCAGCAAATAGCACTGCGCCCTTTGCCCTCGATAAGTAAATTGTACAATGAGGTCTAGAACCCCATACCGAATATCACCGTGGTTGAGCTCAAAGCGTACAAAATCTGTGACATCGACATACGCGCCATCATCGGCCAGGAACAGAGGTTCTGGCTGTGGCTGCATTGCTGTTTCGCTGTGCCTGTGTGGCCTTGCCACAGCGTGCGTAAGCGCAAACCGGGCTTCTACCTTGCCAAAGAAGGCCGGCCGGCAATTTGTCTCTATCGCTCTGAGCCAAAGGTCTGCAAAAAGCAAGAAGAGACACATGTTCCGGGGGTCCTTGCCAACATGAGAGGAGGGGCAATGGTTCCCTCTTGTGGGTTCACTGGACAGGGCACTTCTTTGGGTGGCAGATGCTCACGCATTCCGTCTTCCGCAATACGATATTGGATATGCCCGTGTGAGGGGCACTGTTGTACCGGGAGTCCACTACTAGCTGCCTGTTGGGGAGGCCGGCCTTCTACCGGGTCCATGGTTGGCGGCATCTCCCCATCACCAGGGCTGGCAGGGGGTAAGTCTGTGGCAGACATGGCAGCTCCTACCGCAGCCGTGTCAGGGAAACGTGCGGATTGCGAGAAAACCGCCAGCAGCTTTTCATGAGTAGGGTCAACCGTCGCGGCTTGCTTGGGAGGTTGCACAGGCCTCTTTGGTTGGGCACGGCCAGTTGTCTTCCGTTTCGGTGAGGCTTCCTCATTCAGAGGGGGCTCCTGTGTCCAGTTGTTTGTAGCCCTGCTTTGACCGGAGCTGCAGAAGCCGGAGTAGGCTTGTGCCCTACCTGCTGAAACAGCGGGCGCTGGTCTGCCAGTGATAGGAGGAGAGCATCAAGAAATTCAGCAAGTGGTAATCGTATGCGCAAGACCACTTCAACTTGCGGGCGCCCGTCAGGGCCATGGGTGAGAGAGCACTGATGAGGGCCAACAATGAAGGGGAGGGCCATGGGGCAAAGGCTGCTGCTGGTTGTCCTAAACAGGCTAGGCAAAGGCGTGTAATCACTACAGAACTTCGAGCCTGAACAACCGCAGGCTCTGGATCTCCTTCAATGTTGAGCAAGTGAAACAAAACTACCGTAAGGGTGACATCAGTCTTTAGATCGTTAGGAAACCAATGAACCCAGTGATGCGAGTCAGAGTACTCGTTACTTGACCAGCCAATGAAACTGGTAGTTAGTGTTGATCTATTTGCCGTGGGACAACCACTCATATGGCAGCACTCTGCGTCTCTTGCAGGGCAGTAAGTATCGTGTCCATTTCGCTAGCTAGCGCCCAGCACGCATTGGCCCCCGGTTGAACATTGCAGTGCTGACGATGTTTGTGTGTATTTTGGAAGGTGCGTTGGATGTCGCACGCCAGGGCACGCACTGTGCTAGCACGGGTAATGAGTTCTCGACTAAATCGTGCGTGCGGTGCATCATAACCAGCGATCACGTCCTGGTCAGTAAGTGCCTGCAAAGCGTACACGCCGAGCTGGTCAGGGGAGCGCACTGTACCGGCTTGGGGCGAGCTCGTGTCACCACTAATTCTGGCTGACTGCCCGTGGGGGGGAATGGGACGAGTTTGTGGCAACAGCCAAGGCGGGATCGGTAGTGTAGGACGGGGTGGGGCAGCAGGTACTGCCGGTAGAGTATACATCTGTGAAAAAGGGAAGGAAGCTAAGGCTTCCCCCGGTTCTGGAGGCCTGGCCTGTCCTCGTCCTACTGCCCAGCCATGAGGAGGGAGGCATTCTGCTTGGTGGAGGATGCGATAAACCATCGCCCTTTGCGGGGCACACCGCCCATGCAAGAGAACGCCATCGTGTGTAATGTGTGGCGAATCTTCAAAGGGAAAGAGAACCTGCCCACTAGTAAGCACAAGGGAGGATCGGCGCATCTCAGCTCGCACTGCAACTAACTGCATCTCCGATATACGAGGGCATGTACCATCATCCAACAGAGTACATGGGAATCCAGCAACAGCCAGACGCAGCGGAAGTTGCCGATGAGCTAGCATCACATTGAGCTGGACAAAGTGCACTTCCCCATCTGGGTGTCTATAAACCAGGCGAGAAAAAGGAGTGAGGTCCAGTCCTCCAGGCCCGACCTCCATTATCAAGGCCCGTTCAGCTGACACTGTACTCCGTTCAGGATCGGGACTGAGGTCCAAACCCACACAAATAGGATGAAAGATTACTATGTGGGACAGTGGCTGTCGGAACAATCCGCCCGTGATGGCTGCCTTGTCTTTCGCAGCAGCTTGAGCCCAGGTAGCGGAATCATAAAAGAGACAACAAGAAAGGCAAAGCACAGAACCCTGACACAAAAAATAAGCCAAGCAAGCAACAAAAACAAGAACAGACCAAAAAGGGTCGAGTGAGCCCATTCACGAAAAGTATGACCCCAGGCTAGAGGTAATCGCGAAAAGAATTAACCACAGCAGAGGAGTAGCTAAGGAGGGTTCCCTGGTTTTGTTCGCACAGGTCGCGAATTATCGTATGCGTCTCCGCTTGGTATTTTGTACTTTCACTCTCTTCATGAGTCGTTGTTCAAGTGCATCCTGTTGCTCGGGGTGCGCAACCGTGAAAATGCGTTTTCTGTGTATGCGCACTACAGCAGGGAGAGGCCGCTGAGAGGAGGCATGGGAGAGTGAGCTGATGACTGGGGCCGCGGAAGTACACTCTGATAACAGTTGGGCAAGTTTAGGTTGCAGAGCATCACACCTCATCAGTGGCGGCTCGGCAGGGTCAAAGCCAAATTTCTGGCAGAGATGAGTATGAAGGGCTGTAAGCGATTCATCCTCCGGTCGAGGGGCAACCCAGAAACCATCATGCAACCAAATGGCTGAAGTGAAGCCTACCCGGGGTTGTAAAAAGGAGTAGGCAGCCCATGTAACTCGCTGTTCAAGGACCTCAAAGTAATGAAAAGGAGCCCCTCGCCCTGTCCGCTCTGTACCGGTAGGGCACCAGGAGGGAGGGTGATGCATAGCATAACGGCTGGCAGCAAACACTTCCCGAGCAAAGCTCACCAGATGAGGTGACAGCTCCGTTTGCACACGCTTCTTGAGGTACTCAATTGCCTCCTGCGGAGTGGCACTGTTGATTATGACTAGTGGCCATGTCTTTACCAGGGGGCCAATTTCATCCTCTGCAACGCGTGCCCGAAAAGCTCCTCTGAGGTAGTCTCTCACTTGCGCGATTGGCAATAACGCTAGGTGAACCTCAGCTGCCTTGCATTGCCGTCTCATAAGCTCATAGTGCGCTCCACTGATATCCATCTCCCAATGAGAGTTGCCAAAGAGAAGTAGCCGAACCTGCCGTGGCAGTCGCTGCGCTGCATTGCCAACTGAGTAGAATCGGCCTCCAAAGGCATCAACTGTGGGCTTGTACCCTACGCTGAGGCAATGAGAGGACGCTACTGCTAGGGCAATATAGTCCATTGCAACCCATTTGTAGTGTGGGTGTAGCCGGAGTAGTGTGCGCATCTCCTGAGGAGTAGGGGAAGGGCACTCCGTAAGGACGAAAGCAGGGACTTGCGATGCATCTCCCTGCTCAATGATGAAACCCAAAGCTTGCGCTAATTGAAACGGCGGGAGCGCCACATGATGTAAGGGAACAAGTGGGTTGCCCGCTGCTTCCTTAGCCGCAGCACTGGCCTGACCAGCAAAATAGTCTGCTAAACGGTTGCACTCCCTTGGCAGATAGACAAGGCGGAACAGACAAGGCGCTCGGGCAAGCAATTGCTGGCATTGTTCTAAGATGGCGACAACAGCGGGTTTTTTGATTCTTCCTTTGTGCTGAAGGTAATTAATGACAGGCAAGATGTCTCCCTGCACAACAACACTGTCTATAGGGATGCCTCTTGACAAGCAGGAGACATAGTACTCAAAAGCAAGGTTGATGGCAGCTCGACAGGCATGTGCTTCTGCTAAGACATTATCAGCACAAGAGAGCAAGGGGATGGAAAGCCACTGGACAAGAGAGGTGGAGGACGACGTGACATGTAGCAGGCTAACACCTGCACCCCCTGTTTGTGTGCGCTTATGTGCAGAGCCGTCGAATTGCACAAGACAACCTTGCCATTCTTGTGGTTCACTGAGCAGGAGAACTGTATTTGCAGACAGATCATCCGTGGCTTGCAAACGTAAATGTGTAGCTCCACAGTGGCACAAGAAGGGTATGAGACATGCAGTAGCAGTAGGGAAGGGAAGCTTTCTGTGTTGTAACAGCAGCAACCTGAGACGGTTGTCATTCTTGGCGAAGGTGGCAATCGTGTCTCCTTTAGCAAAGGACTGAGTCGTTGCAAGCCCCTTAGGAGGGAGCAGTGCAGCTTCAAGTACGACCGTGGGGAATCGCTGCAGCCTAATCTTGGTAGAGTCAGTGCAAGAGGTACTGCTTGATTGCGGTGGAGCACGAAAGTACCTGAGCAGCGTGCTAGGCAGTGAAAGGTAGATACGCGGCCATAGGTCAAGCACATGGTGCGAGATCGTGCGGTTGTGCACACACGAAATGTCCGGTCGGAGTCCACCACATTCGGTAACTAATCGCCGAAGATGGAAAAGCATATAGCAAAGTGCTACTCCGGTGTTGCGGGATGGTACTTTGCGCCAGTTAATCTCTGGCGCAGGAGTAACCCACAAGGCCAACCAGGTTAGGTGTACAACCGGACAAAAGGATAACCAATGATCGATAGAGTTGAAGCCGCATTGACAGAGTACACAGGGAACATACGAGTCAAGAGCTCGACAGCCTGCAGAGGACATCATACGAGAGAACGCAGGAGGTAGTAGTTTGGGCTCAGGCACGATAATTTGATGGAAGCGCAGAAAGTTCTTGTTCTCGTCAGAAAGGTTATTCAAAGCAAAGTCCATTGGGGTAGCAGGCAGGAAGCAAGTCGGACAAAGTGCACCATGCCCTGGTCCGCACGGAAAGCATCGTGTAAGGTTGTTACACCATACACAGGGTTGGCTACGACTGAGTTTGCCTCTGAGGGGCAACCAGAAATCAGCATCTTCTCCTAAAGCCCATCGCAAGACAGCATATCGTGGCACTGCTCCTACCTGAGTGGTAGGCAGGTCCGCTAACCAGTCTAAGAAGAGAATAGAGGGACCCATAGCCCAGCCATTCTTGTATATTCGTGCAGTCAAATGCCGATGAGAGGCTGCAAGAAGTTTGTTGATGGCAATTTGCTTGAACAGTTGTTTGAAACCACTCGCTCTCTGCGCAGGCGTGTTGTTTTGCTTTAGAAGAGCTAGGAGCCGCTGTATGTCTTCGGCAGGAAGTTGCTGCTGCCAATACTTCCAGCATTGCTGGATTTGTGTGGCATAGGAACCAACTTGTTCCTCTGCAAAGGACCTATGCCCTTGCCGTAAGTAGCATCCAAAAAGGGAAATCGCCTGCATAATTGTTGGGTCAAGCAGAGGGCCTAAACGTAGCCATCTGCAGAGACCTACTAACAGGTGTTGTGGGAACCAATGCCGCTGCAGCAAAAAATTTGCCATTGCATGATACAGCGGTTTAAGAAGTTTGGGCGAGAAGAAACGTTGTGTCTGCGAATAGTAGAAAAGGCTCAGAGAAAAGGTATTGAAGTATATAATCTTCATATGAATGCTAAGGTTGGCCCGATTGGCAGCTGCTAGCCTCGTACGGAATTTTACAAGCTGTTTTGACAGCAAAGTGATGAGAGATGACTGCAGCTGCATTTTGACCATGGCTTCACTCGTGAGTTGACGCGTCTACCCTGTGTGGATTGTAAGGCCTAAATTGACAGTGGACGGCACTATACACTGGCCACCTAGTCCTGCTTGGTCCAGACAATACAGCTGCTCAGAGGTGTAACTGACATTAGTGAGCAATTGCGTTTTTGATCGACACTGGCACGGACTGGCCGCCAATCGGCAGAGCATAGGGTGCCCTTCAGTTGCTAATCTGGGAATGGCCTCCGAGGCCATATGTATGCAGTGGTCACCGTGTCTAAGGACAAAGCGACGTGCATAACTAGGGACTCGTTGTAACGCTGTGCTGCAAGTGGCTTGTCCTGATTCGTGGATGGGAGTTACATGACTCCAAACGTCCTCAACTTTGCGCAGCGTGTTTTCGTCAAGGGCTCTGCTGGAGAAGCCTACTTGCCAGCAGTGGTGCGTGTCCATAACAATACCTGCCGACTTCCATTTCCTGATATTTTGAAAGACCTCTTGAACCCACCTCGAGTCCGTCTGGTGACCAACTATCGTAGTGTCATCAACATACCCCGCAACCACAATGACTTGTGGGATTTGATTGAGCACAACAAATATTGGGTCCATGGCAAGGCAGAAGAAGTACACAGACGTGGATCGCCCCATGTCAACACCAGAGTGCACGTTTCTTGCTGGTAAGAGTCGTCCTTGTACTTTGCATCTTATTCTTCTACCAAACAGTAGATAACGAGCAAATTGGAGGACCCAAGGGGAGCACTGACGAATACGTAATATATGAAGGATCCAATGTGCATTAATACGCTCAAAAGCTTTGGAAAGATCAGCAAAGAGGGCAGAAGCGGGCGAGGATCCCTCAAGGGCTCCTTGTACTTCCAGCACAGCTCTCTGCGGTTCTCGAAAGGAATTGAGCAGGGTTTGGGCAGGGTGAAAACTGTGCCGGGTAACTCGAAAAAGAATGGCAGCAGCTGCGCCGTCTTGCAGTCTGTCAAGCGTGTCAGGCATACCTAACGGTCGGAAGAAGTCCGCCGTGGGCCCTTGCTTGGCTTTCGGGATCCATACGCCTATCTGGGTGGGTGGTGCCAGTACACCAGCTAAAATGTGATGAAAGTCGTCCTTAAGGATTGTAGCAGTCTGTTGTGGGAAGATCCGCCAAAGAGCATAAGGTAATCCATCAGGGCCTGGAGCTGAGTCTTTGGTAAGTAGGAGGTGCTCGATATAGTCTTGCTCTGTAGGTTCAGGAATTGCAGGCCACGGCGAGGCACACCGTCGGTAAGCCGAAAGCGTGTCATGCCAATCTCGATCATACTTAACAGGGTGCGTGAACCAAAAGTCACGGGTCGCAAGCATTGCTTCATCATACTCAAGGGCTGTACGGCACTCTTGCCCATTATGTTGCAACAAAGGTCCATGATAGAAGGTGCCTCTAGGACACACGGTTTTAAGTCTGTCCCAGAAAATCTTTTGTCTTCTAGTTCGCTGGATTGGGTCTGTGTTTTCTGTGCCTATAGGCAGTTGCACATTTGCCGCAGTTGCAACTTCTGCTGCTTGTAAAGCAGCAGCTATAATTGTAGCTGGAATCAAAAGGCATCCTTGTTGGGTCTGCCATGGTTGTAAGAGGTCAGCATCTGCACTTTGCTCATACAACTGGCGTACTTCTTCCCATCGTATGTGCAGGAGTGTTTGCTCTTGGCCCAAAAGCTTGTATAGGCGTTTTAGAGGCGACAATTTCTTGAAGTGACAGGAGTGAGTTCTCCACCAGCTCCAAACAATTGCACGGCAATGTTGCGAGAGCACCGCACCTGCAGGTCTAGTTTCCTGTGCTAATGAAATTTTCCGTTTGAGAGCTACTTGTCTTGTAACCGCCTGCAAACTTTCTGATGCCACTGTTGGATCGAGGAAGACTTGTGTCGGTATGGTGTGATGCTTTTCTGACTGCGGATGTGGTCGAAGGCGTGGTTTCATTTTTAGCCTAAGCATCAAGGCTTTGTGATGGCAGGTATCTATCCGGTATCTACCATAGATACGAGCAAAGAGCTGTGTTGTATCCAAAAACAGGCTGGGCACTAAGAAGCGATCAAGTGCGGATTGCTGGTCTTGATATTTGTAAGTTGGGAGCGTAGGATCAACGTCAGTGAGTCCAGTCTGTACTAGGAAGTCATCCCACGTATGAAAGTGATTCTGATCACATCGATTGAAGTCTCCACAAAGACAGGATGGTCGGTCAAGACAAGAATGGCTACGGACCCCCCCTAGTATTGATTGCAATACAGCCCTGATGGTAGAGCGGGATGATGGCACCTTCCACGGTTGCCCGAATCTTTAGCAAGGCTGGCGGAAACTCAAACCCTTCCGTCCATTCTGGGAAAGGGGTATTTGCATTTTCTTTGACTGCGTCCACTGGAAAAAAGTGCAGCAAATAGCACTGCGCCCTTTGCCCTCGATAAGTAAATTGTACAATGAGGTCTAGAACCCCATACCGAACATCGCCATGGTTGAGCTCAAAGCGTACAAAATCTGTGACATCGACATACGCGCCATCATCGGCCAGGAACAGAGGTTCTGGCTGCTGCGTTGCTGTTTCGCTGTGCCTGTGTGGCCTTGCCACAGCGTGCGTAAGCGCAAGCCGGGCTTTTACCTTGCCAAAGAAGGCCGGCCGGCAATTTGTCTCTATCGCTCTGAGCCAAAGGTCTTGAGCAGGAAGCTTTTCTCAAGTGTGCCTCCTTAACGGATGTCCAAGTGCCATCCACCTTGCTCTACATTGCAAGGCGGGCCTTCACAGGATGCACGCAGCTTCAAAGTGGGTTCGATGCTCCCTCGTGACCCTTTGCGGTTCTGACTCAGGGGTACACTGTGCAACAATTGACCACACTGCTGCTGCCATCTTTTTCTGCTGGCACCTGGATGCTGGCCCCACTGACCAACTACCACACACGGCGGCCCTCTAAACGCAAAACTTCAGCGAACTGGAGGTTTCTGGCCTCGACTTAGACTTGGCTGCCAAGAACTTGCACATGCTGCTGATACCTCCTGGACATTAAGCAAACAAGAGTCTCCGACGCAGTCTGCCAGCCAGACAGGAGCACGGAAGAGTCAGAACATGTGGAAATATGGTGGAGCATATGAGCAGTGTGGCATCCTTGCTTTGTTGGGGATTCAGGCCATTTGGCCAGTGGCTTTGGGTTCCTGTCTGACCATTTGGTCTTTGGCTGTTTGGCGATGGTCAATGACCATGGTTTGGCGCTGGCGCGAGCATTGGACCTCTGAAGCTTCGCTTGTTGAGCTGTGG
>CAXAMN010028184.1:555492-579014 GCA_963970005.1 Durusdinium trenchii | reverse complement strand
GCGTCGCGGCGTTCAGCCGCGACGGACGGGGGAGAGGGGCGTGGGGGCGGAGGAGTCCACAAAAGATGGATTGCGATTGGGACTGGTTTTCTGGGAGCGAGTGGAAGAGCCAGTAGTTGAGAAATCACATTCTTAGGCGGGGGAAGAGTGGAAAGGCATGCTCTAAAGGATTGTCACACTTCATGGGTGCCCCCCCAAAAGACCTGGGAGTCTTGCTGAGCTCCACAAACCTTTGAGGCGAGCATGTATTCCATGTGACATGCTCGCGAAGAGCGGAATATAGCGCACGCTTCCCAGTTTGTGCCGTGTGCAGAACGAGATGTCGTGAGGTCCTGGCGGGTGTCAAAAAATGGTCTGAAACGTCACCAAAAGGAAAGACGGACGCAGTTACTTGTAAGGGGCTCCCATGGCATCGCTACGAACGTACGCTACGAACGCATCGAACTCTTTTTCGGTCTTTCTTCGGACCTTTTGGGACCTTTTTCGACCGCTTCTCAGGAAGTGTGACAGGTCCTTTGATTCCCCTCATTGGTCATGCAAGACTCGGTGTTTCACCAAGAGTCTTGTGATGACACTGGACGAACTGGACACATCAATGCTGCGACTCACTGGACGAACTGGTTTTTCTAGGTTTTTCAGCACAATGCAGACCATTTGCAGGTAGTAGATGGCACCTCAATGCACCCTCATCCAATCGTCCTCGACATGGATCGTCCAGGGATCGGTGAAAAGGTTCATTGACCCTTTTCCCGTGGGTTCAGAGCTTCGTAAGCCCGCCACGGCGGTCGCGAGAGGCCAGGGTTTGACTGGACCGTATGTTCGGGTGACGAGGCAAATGAGTGAATCCTACCAGCACCCAGGCAGGGTAGGGATAGGGTTGAACCCTAACAGGTCGAACCAGACAGATGACCTGTAGAGTTGGGGTCCTGGTAGTTGTTGAAGATGGTGGACCAAGCCCAAAAACATGCGATGCGACCCAACCGTGCTCGTTCTTTGTTCAAGGCCGTGCTTTGGTCGCCAGCACTGCGCTGGAATGGAGTTGTCAAGAACTTGATGGCTGGCGATTTCTTTTAAAAGGGAGATACGATTGGAAGCCAAGCAAGATGTTCAAAGAGACTTCAATGATTTATTATGTTCCAAGTCACAAGCCAGAGTGCCTGGTTCGGAGATTGGGGCATAAGGCAAAAACCCGACAAATAGAACCAGAGACATCCTTTTGTTTGTAGTGCAGAATCCTTCCCCCAGGGCCAAAGCTTTGTAGGGGTCCTTAATGTTTGCGCTCCATTTGTACACTCCACTCTAGTAGGTTGGAGGCAATTGCTCTTAGGTTGGAGGCCACTGCTGTTCGGTTGGAGGCTTTGTACACCCCACTGTTCAGTGGATGGCAGACCCTGGACCGAACTCAGGCTGTTCCTCATGCTAGTGAGGTGTGGAGCATCATGTCATCCTTAGGTTGTCGCCCGTGACCAGCAACAGTCCGCAAAAGATCATCACTCCTTTTGAGATGTCGGCCTACTCGCAGCTGAACCATCATCCACTGGGCCCGGGGGGGTGGGAGATACCCAAGTTCCGTTCCCAAAGACGCTAGCACGGTTTGATACACGCTTCTGCGACATCGAAGACGTCTATGCGGCATCAACCTTGTCTGGTTCCGTGAGGCCTCTTCTTTTTCCGAACTCCCCGTGAACCTGCGTCCGAGCAGGGAAAGATTCCACAAAAGCTCTGTTGAGAGCCAACCATCAAGAAGTTGCTTTCATCGATGCATTCAACTGAGAGCCGGATGCGCTGATCCTCGCACGATGAGCCGGCTGAGTGATCGGAACTTCCGAATGCGCTGAATGCGAAATTACTTTTTGGCATTCGACGATGAGTTTTGTCATGAGAATCTCGAGATTCCGCAAGTTAAGTGATGTAGGACAAACAGCGCATGCACGATGAGATTAAATCAGACAATGAAAGAGCTAGCTGAGAGACAGAGAGGAAGAAATCATCTTCCAAAAAATCCTGAACTGAAAAACGGTAGAGGTGAAGCCGCCTTCAGAAGATTCAGTTTATTTCGCAAAAAAAGTGGGGTCTGGCTGGCTGCGGCAATGCACTCGGTTTAATGTGCTTTTCTTGAGTAAGCCAAGCTCAGTCTTCAGTGCCTGCGTAGCAGCGCAAAACTGATTGATTTACCAGTTTAGGATTCTCCTTTCAAAAGGAATCATGGTTTCTCTAAAGACTTTGCGGAGCTTCAGAGTACCAAGGCCCCAATGATTGGTTTTGTGCGACATTGCGCGGCTCCATGAGTATACTATGTGGCTTTAGTTGAGAGATACGAGCCTTGTTCACATTCAAGACTGCTTTATGAGGAAAACTCCAAAGATTTCACGGTTGCGTTTAACCTTGACATTGAAAACTGCTAAGATGTTGCCGGAAAGTGGCGGGCCTTGCCCGATATCATGTAGCGGAAGTTCGAGATTTAGGGGGCCTTGGACCTTGGATCCAGGCGATCTCAGTTCTTGCGGTCTGAAAACGGCTGCTCTATAGCAGCCTATGGCAGCCGTCCATGGGCTGCTCCTACGAAGCTCTAGGTGAGACAGTGAAAGAGTCTGCAGAAGAGTCCTCCCCATGAAGATAGAATGACCTAACGAAACATACGGCTGGATACTATGGAATAGAACACCCACACCCACACTCGCAGGACTAGGACTTTGTGTCAAGGTGAAGGCTCTCAGACCTTTCTTACCATGTCGGTCTACCTTTCGATCCGACTCTTCAGCGCAATTCGGCCAAACCGGCACAAGCACCTCCGTCGTCCACGTGGAGCCTGCGGCCGTCAGCGGTCTCGGTGGGTCAAACGATGATCAGATTGCTTTGTGCCAGCCGTCTGCCGCTGATGATCCAGATCTCCTGCCAGTTGGGTTGATCACGAATGTGTCACTCTGTGACACCGTGGTGACTCGCGCGGTAAAGGACCGCGGTTGAAGGTAAAGCTGCTCTTGATCAGAAAGCATAAGACAAGGACATGACTGGAAGCGAGGGACTTCAGGTTCTTCTGGGGTTCTTCCTGAACTAGAGCACAGATCCGTGTGTATTATTGTGTATCATTGGTCTACTTCCAAGATGTTTTCCTTCAACCAAACGTCATGAAAGCCGGAGATGGATGCCGCATCAACTCCTTTGGTAACTGGCTCAAGAGATCATTTCAACCAGTCGATGAGTGGTTTTGGAGACTCCTGTGGAGACCCAAAGCCACAGTGAGAAGGAATATATACGTTTCACACTTTTCACTTTATTAGGGCCGATCTTGATAAGATTGGCATTGTCCAGCCTCGTGGCCATTCGGTTTGCTCCGTGACCACACCGATGCTGCTCCGTGATTCCTGCCGATGCCTCTTGGGGGCACATGAAAAATGATGATAAAGAAGACACTACAACATCCCGGACAGAATTCCAATCATTCCGAAGAAGGGCCCTTCGAGGGCGATTCTGAAGTTTCTTCTCTTGCTTCATTCACCGAAACCCCCTTCTCAGGCTGGCAGCCAGTTGACATGACTGCTCTCCGATCGATGATACCCTTTAGGCCCATCGGAGTTTGCGGTCTGTCATCTTCTTCGCGAAGCACGCCGTTCCTCGAAAAGATTGCGCATGCCACGGTGCCCGTCCACGCGATACTGTTCGAGACTCGTGTCTCTGTGTGTGTGTGTGTGTGTGTGTGTGTGTGTGGGGGGGTTCATAGGAGATCCATCCCATTCCCAGTCTTGAAAACAGCATGTATCGTCCAAATCTTGTTCTTACCATAATGTTTCATCACATTTGCTTGTAGGCAAGATCTTGTTGCCTTAGAGAACTTGAGAAGAAGATTTCCACAAGTCTTCGGCGCTCGAATCTTCATCGATTCGTCAGCAACGGTCCAACCCAAATCCCCAGGTGAGGCCCTGATTTCTGGAACAGAGGACAACAAGGTCGCAGATCTACCTCATTCCACTGGAGTTGGTCCGATAAAGACACTGCTCAATGAGGTAAAGGGCAAGGTTTTCCTGCGTCAAACTGGAGCTGCAGGGCTTCGGCCCTCTGGGAGGGTCTCCGCAGACGCCTAGACCCATGCCTCCAACCTAATAAGGGATGGCCTCCAACCTACTAGCAATGGCCTTCAACCCAACAGCGATGGCCTCCAACCCCAACCTACTAGCGATGGCCTCCAACCCACTAGCCATGGCCTCCAACCTAATAAGGGATGGCCTCCAACCTACTAGCAATGGCCTTCAACCTAATGGCGATTGCCTCCAAGTACGCCTAGTGGGGGAGCAACAGCAGCCTGCTTTTTATGTCTCGTGAGAGGTTTCAACGGGATGTCACAAGGCCTCTCCCTTACGCTCCCGAATGGATTTCCCCAAGTTCCACATGACCAACAAGAACATGTCTTTTACAACCACAGGCAGGGGTAACCACCGTGTCACCCTCATCACCATAGCCAGACGTGTTCTTTCTGTCTTTCTGTAAGCTTCCTGCGATGTTCTACAAGCCCCACATACCCAGCTAGTTTCTGAAACCTCCATTGACCTATCACAATAAGTTGGATATTCCCAATTGAGCCAATCCATCATTCATCAATGTCCTCTCCATGTCCTCACCCAGACACTCATGGAATAGTCACCCTATACATAAGTCAGGGTCATTGTGAATGTAGGCGTGGCCTAAATGTGTTGCAACAAATTCCAATCCCACGCCGTGTCTCCTTCAGGCCATCGCTAGTAGGTTGGAGGCCATGCCGCTCCCGTTCCAAACCGCTCCCGTTTGCTCCAGGCCGGCGCCGTCCGAGCTCCGGGAGGGCAGTCGCCTGCGAGTCCAATGGCACCCAGCCGGAGGAAGTTGAAACGGTGATGACGGTGCGACGTCGAGGGAAGAGGTCGACGGTGCAAAAGCCCAAAACAACGTCAAACGAGGAAAACAAAGAAGGAAAAAGACCGAACATATAGTAAGTAACAACGATCTGGTCTGAATAGAATATAGGGATACAAATCATCCAAGAAAGAAAAGCCTTTTTCGTCGAATCCGGATTCGTTCGTTTCTTTGGTTTGGGGGTTTGTTCGTCGGTTAGGGCCGTTCGCAGCGGACGGAGGTTCTGTTCTCCGCTCTTTTCCGTGGAGACATGCCATTCCCCACGTCGACGTGGCGATTTCGAGAAGAACAGCGCCTCCACACCATCACGGTTTCGCGTTCGGAAAACCGAGTCGTTTGTCGGTGGCGGTTCGCCGGTTTTCCGTCCGGTCGTTGCTCGGTTTTCCGCGGCTGCGTCTCGCACATGTCTTCGTTGCGGAGTAGGGTCATGCCGACTTGGGCGTTTCAACGTCATGGCGATGTGACGACATGACCCAGACACTCCATGGGACTGCCATATATGCCGCCCCATTGACCCCCAGTCAACCACCCCAACTGATCGGCATATATGGCAGTCCCATGGAGTGTGGTGATGGGTGGGCTCGACACAGCCTGGTGTCCGGTTTTTGGACGACCACCGAGTAGGGAGGGAGAGTTCTTGGCGTCGAAATCTCTTCAGTGCTCACCTCGTGGTGCTTGGTGGTGTGCCAATTGACTTCAGTCCCATGGGTTGGAGGAGCACCACCGGCTACGGTTGTCACAGTTGTGGGTGGTCCTGAATCAAACACAGACCTGATTAGTAATCAAAAGCTGAGGTTCAGAATGATGGAACTGCCTTTAGCTATCTTCAGCTGGTGTTTCCATTTCTGAGATGATTCTCATGACAGCTCACCACATGACACCATCGGCGTTCAGACGCTAGCGGATGGTGGAAGTTTAAAACCCAGCTGGTCCTTCTTCAACTGTTCGAACAAAAGAAATCACGCTGATCACTTCAACAGCTACCGTGGGGAACGGTGTACGGGCGCCACATCAACGGTTCAAACCGTGATTCTCATGGTGGGACGGCTGCATTTGAGGTCGGACGGCTGGTGGAAAGCGGAGGCTCGAGCGGCTCGTCATGGTGCCCTGCGATCCCAACGGCTTCCTTCTTCGTCGGTTGCTTTGTGCGGTTTCATCTGCTTCGATCGGCTGATCCAAACCACCAGGACCTGGCAGGCCGAAGAATTTTGATCACGGATCTCACCAAACATTTGACCATGGATGTGAAACTAGCCCAGCTGGAGACCCCAACAGCAAGATAAAAACCCCAGCTGGAGACCCCGTCCGCCTATTAGTTTTGCAAGACCCCATAGCATGGCTATTGGGGAAACATGGATGTGCTGCCAATCCTTTTGAACCCACCATCTTCTTTCGCCGGAGTCTCTCCCAAAGTTTCCAAAAGGTTGGTCCTCCCAAAAATCCTCACATATGCCAGCACCCTCCAGGTCTCCTTCCCTTTTTGGCCCTTTTTGGGCCCGGAAGTCTCAATTCACCTGCTTTGGTCGGGCCCTGGTACTAATCTCCCGGCCCCTTAATATACAAATATATCCTAAGAAATTCTTCTATACTTATATATATATATATACCCTAGGCCACTTAGACTTCCAAGACTACTAGAAAAAAATTGGTTGACCTGGCTTTAAAAACCCTTCGTCAAACAATCGTGGTGCGGGAGTCAGCCTCTTCAATGGTGCTTAGAAGCCTATAGGTTATACAGCTGTAATACATCATCCATCGTCTTCTCCTTTTCCATGCCTATTCCCATCGTCTATCCCCATGTCGCCGGCTCGCATGGGAAAAGGAATCGCGGAACCGGCAGGTCTCCGAGGTCACGCCTGAGAAGGTGAAGGCCAGACGTTCGCTTTCGAGAGGAAGGAAGGTGTGTGGTGTTCTGACTGGTGCGACTCGTAGGGAATGAGGGAATGAACCACCCCAGGCCTGGCCCCTCTGGATCCAGCCACCCATATGCCCTACGAGTCGCACCGTTCGTCAGTGTTTCTTCTTGTTCGTCCTTGCTCCGTTCGGTTCGTACGGCCAGGAGCGCCGGCCCTCGTAGCCTTTACACATCAGAGGATGTTTTTGGGTATGGGTTTTCATGAGTATTTCACATCTCTATCCGCAAAGAGACGTTCGCAGACGTGGTGGTTCTTTTGTGGGTGAAAAGAATCAAGTGAACATGATGTGGGTGCTTTGGGGAGACTGATCACACTTGTTTATACTTGTTTTAGATTCTGAGACTGGCCTATCCTGGTCGGAGGATGGCTAGTACTGCCCACGCGCTCAGCGCACGCGCCTCTGGCGCGTCTGGTCTGGTCTTGGCTTGGACGTCCGACTCCGGAAAACCGGTCCCCCCAGCACTGTCCCCCAGGCAGCACCAAGAAAAATGGCTTTACAGCACAAACTGCTCATCTCCAGTGTCACCGAGAGCTGCAAATCCATCATTGATTGAATGTGTTTTTTGACCGAAGTGACATGATTTGACCATATTGTTTTACCAATGATCTGTTTTAACACCAGAGCCAGGTCGTTCCCATGTTGAAACTTAGTCTTGAAAGGTTAGGGGGCAGAGTTTCAGCCAAGAAACGATGCTACCTTCACCCCTGTGAGTGAGGCAAACTGGGAGTCATTTTGGAGACATGCCTCGAAGAATCTTCGTTGAACCCGCCTTGTTTGGAAGTGACCGATCCACCTCAAAGCCAACTCCAAAAATGCATCCACTGCATCAAACCGGGACCGCAACCCACTCTAGTACCCACTCTATTTGTCCGGAAATAGGACGCCAGTCGGTGCAGTCGGTGCATGGTGATGAGGTCGATTTCATCCCTTCTGTTTCAGACACCTTTCGACTGCTTCGGTCCATTTCGCCAAGGAAAACGGTGAGAAGAACGGAGCCGGACTCGTCGTGGCAGGTGACCTTCGACACCTGGGGCCGCGAGCATGATGAGTGGATTGCACGGGACAGCCAGGCGGGGTTCGGCGGTTTCGGGACGGTTTAGGGTTGGCACCCAAAATGAACATTGGCTATGAGAGCATAGACCCTGGGAGTCAAAGACTATCAAAAGAATGGTCTTTAGGTGACCCGAAAAGGAATATGCTTTACTTCAGTGGGGCAAAATATAGTCTTTGGACTTCTAGGGTAGAGAGCTATGAGAAGGGAGACTTGTTGTCCCACTGCCAGTTTGGCCCCGTGAAGAGAAGAGGCTTCTTCTGCTGGGAGAAATGGCGAGGTTTGCGGGAAAATGGGGTAGCTTCCATCGGTCTAGCACAAGGATAATTCTTTGAACAACATGTGGGTGGGTTCGCTGAGGATTGGAAACAATTGGATCATTCATATTGATGCATCAGGTTGCATCGATTGCATTTCAGACTGAATTGTATCTACAGTACTCTAGTGTCTTCCAGCCTCACCTTTTTGTCATTTGGTCAAACAAATAGTAAGCCATATGGTTAGGCAGGCCCAGAATCCATCAAATCCATGACCCTGTGCCTTCTTGAACTGGGACAGAGGCCTGGAACTGTCTGGCATAGCTAGACCAGATGTTTTTTAAATAGGGTTCGTTCTGTCTAAATGCGGTGATCAAAACACTGGCCCAGACGCTCCTGGACCCTCATATGCAGGGGTGGGTCACCCTCAAAAGCCGATGGTTTGGTTCGGGACCCAAAACCTGTGAACGGAGCGTCTGGGGGAGACCTTTTTGACACTTCGGTCGTTCGGTCGTCTCCTTCGCCTTCTCCGGCCTTCGGTCTCGGTCTAGCGCCTCCGCTGGGCCTTGCCGACCGACCAGCGAGCCGCGGCGGAGGACGGGGGTCTGCGTCCGACCGCCAAACGTCACAAGTCATCCCCGCGGTGAGGTTCTGGGTGTTGCTTTGGGTGATGTGTCCTTTCCCTATGATATGGGTGATGTTTCCTTTCTGGGTGGTGGTTTCAGACGATTTAAGGGGCGAAACGGGAGACAGTGGGCCAGGGGGCCTAGAGGGAGGTGGCAGAGGTAAAGGCAAACAGGTGAGAGCAGGGTGTCGGTGGTGGTGGTGGGTCGGCGGATTTTCAACCTTTACTGGTGATGATGGGGCCCACTGGCTCATAAGTAAGTTAATTCCAAAGAGCTGTTCAGCATAGGCATCATAGGCCCGAAACAGTTTCAGCTTTTTTGGTGTCAACTCCTTGAATCCATTGTGGTAACTATATCCCTATAGCCTCCAGCTGTTTGGTAATAATTGTTCGCCGCAAATGCCAACTTTTGGGCAAAAGATCGGTGAATCAATGCTGGCAGAATCAAAGGGCCGCGGATGTGCCACATATTCCATGCTCCTACCCTACTCTACCTGGTAGTAATGTAGAAGGCCATGCTCTGTTGCAGCGGAGACAGCCTTGTGACCACTCTATCACACCCATAGATAGCCGATATTCCATGCTCCTACCCTACCCTACTCGGTAGTAGTGTCGAAGGCTATGCTCTGTTCCAGCAGAGACAGCCTTGTGACCACTTTTTCGCAATTATAGACAGTTCATGGAGCCAGCCGCTGCTCAGATCCTATCAAGTAGATGCAATGACGTTGGTTCAATAGCTCTGGCATTTATTTCCTTAGACACAAGAATTATAGGATGGGCTAACGCCCGGGTGCCGCCGACCCCTATTTGGAGCAAGTAAGACAAAGACACCTGCGGAACAAGCAGGATGCACTGCATAAGTGCTGTCTTTGTCTTACTTGCTCCGAGTAGTGGTTGGCGGCGCAGGGAGGGTAAGGGAAAAAGGAAGGAAGAGGAAGGCAAGGACATCAATAGGTACCCAAAGGAAATGAGGAGAATGAAAAGGACATGACAAAGGAGCAGAAAAAAAGAAGAGGCGCTTAAAGGAAATACACAGGAATCAAGAGGGAATCACCAGAAATGAAAGGAAAGGAAAAAGAATCAAAAGGAATCAAAAGGAGATTAAGAGGGATGAAAAGGAAATGAACAGGCATCAAAACAAATCATAAGGAACCAAAACGAAGTCAGAAGGAAGCAAACGGATACCAAAAGGAAACAAGAGGAAGCCAAAGGAAATCACTAGGAAGCAAAAGGAACAGGAGCACAAAAGGAATGAGAAGGAATCAGAAGGATATCACAAGGAAGGAAAGGGATGAAGAAGAGGAAAGCAAAGAGCGAAAGGAAATTAACATGGAACTCAGAGGAAAGGAAAAGGAAGGAAGAGGAAAACAAAAGGAACCAAAAGGAAACGAAAAGGACACAGAGAAGCTTGCAGGTTTGCTTTATCTCTGAAGATCCTCCCTCGAACGTAGCCGAAACAATGGACCAACCCAGGTTGTCGCGAAGAGCGAGCACCAGTATGTAAACCACCCTTGTTTGCTTGAACAGGAACGTGAGGGTTTTGCGCTTTGACATCTGGGCGTATCGGGGTCCCAGGCTTCAGTGAAGTATAGGCTGTTGCATGCAAACGAATACAAACAAGATTACACCATCATAGACCCCAAACAGCGTCAGCATTTTTGTTGGCGTCGGCGTCAACTCCGAAAATTCCAATGTTGGTGGAAACGAAAGCAAGTACACTTTTCTAAAGCCTCCAGCTGTTTGGGAACTGCACCTAAACAATAAATGTTTGCAAACACCTGTTCCTGATGCCTGTGTCACATGTGCAAAACGATGGGATACCCGATATGTCGTGAGAAGATCCGGTGGTGATATCGCATTTCGATCGCTGTGTCACTGTTGCATACCCAGACAAGGCGGTGGAGATAGGAAAAACGGCGTGGCCAAGCAGGGGACAAGCCCCGAGTAAAAAGCATGACAGGCAGACCTGGACAAACAACAAAAGAAGGACACGAGGACAGCGGGGAACACCAGGAGGACCCCCAGGGTTCGAAAACGTGGCCACTAGAAGCAGGAGGAAGACACAGGGTTCGCCAGCGCGGCCAAAGGACGAGGACACAGCCACAGAGGACAAGAGGACGACAAGGCCTGCCCAGCCACAGAGTTCAGGGGCGCCGCCAAGAGGAGGACCAGAGGAGGACAAGGCCTGGACACAGAGCCCAGTTCAGGGGCGCGGCCAGTCAGTGTGGCCAGCTCTTTTTTTCCCGAGAGCGCCAGCGAAGGGTTCTTCGTAAAAAAACATCTGCAGAACTACGCCTCATCTACATCTTCACATCTTCACCACTGCTCATCTTCACATCTACATCTCATCTACATCTTCACATCTTCACCCACTGCTCATCTTCACATCTACAATGACAACTGTACATCTACATCTCTGCTCATCTTCGCATCCTCACATCACACCTACATTCACAACTGCACATCTACATCTCTGCTCATCTTCACATCCTCACATCTACATGTCACATCCTTACCTCTCATCTACATCTCACATCTTCACCTCTCGCTCTTCTTAACTTTCTCTCTTAAGGCCGGGGGCAGTGCCGCCGGAGCACCACGAAACGCAACCCTCTGCGAAGATCGTGCGTGTCGAGCGCACGAAATGCAGGCGAGAGTGCGATTTGTCCCGGTCCGTCGCAACCCTCTGCGGAGATCGCGCGTGTCGAGTGCGCGAAATGCAGGCGAGACTGCGATTTGGATTTGTCCGGCGCAACCCTCTGCGGAGATCGTGCGTGTCGAGGGCGCGAAATGCAGGCGAGAGTGCGATTTGTGTCTGTCCGGCGCAACCCTCTGCGGAGATCGTGCGTGTCGAGTGCGCGAAATGCAGGCGAGAGTGCGATTTGTCCCGGTCCGGGACAACCCTCTGCGGAGATCGTGCGTGCGTGCGCGAAATGCAGGCGAGAGTGCGATTTGTCCCGGTCCAGGACACCCCTCTGCGGAGATCGTGCGTGTCGAGTGCGCGAAATGCAGGCGAGAGTGCGTTTTGAACTGGCGATTTTCTAGTACAGGAAGATGAGAACTGGCGACTTTGTAGTGCAACTCTAGTACGCGGAGCAAGCTGTGGAGCTGGAAGCTGAGAACTGGCGACTTTGTAGTACAACTTTAGTACGCGGATGAGTCTTCTCTTGCGGCTGAGTCATCGCTCGCGGCTGCTCTGGCGCCCCTGCAGCTGAGTCATGTCTCCCGACCACCCGGCTCTCTTGAGAGGTTGACAAATTTTAGCGACTTTGCTGACTCATCAGTGGCTGCTACAAAAGAGTCATCGTGACGTTGGTGTGTGTGTGTATTTCACCTTCGACGTCGTTTACTCTCAGGTCGCCCTGTTTGTGGAAACTTCAGTGTGAAATGTACGTTCTCCAGTTCTATTTGAACCTCTTCAGCGTTGTACTTGCACAACTAAGGTTGACGTTGCTGGAAGATGAGAACTGGCGACTTTGTAGTACAACTTTAGTATGCGGAGCAATCTGTGGAGCTGGAAGCTGAGAACTGGCGACTTTGTAGTGCAACTTTAGTACGCGGAGTATCTGGGGAGCTGGAAGATGAGAACTGGCGACTTTGTAGTACAACTTTAGTACGCGGAGCAACCTGTGGACCTGGAAGCTGAGAACTGGCGACTTTGTAGTGCAACTGTAGTACGCGGAGCCATGTGTGGAGCTGGAAGCTGGGAACTGGCGACTTTGTAGTACAACTTTAGTACGCGGAGTATCTGGGGAGCTGGAAGATGAGAACTGGCGAAGTTGTAGTACAACTTTAGTACGCGGAGTATCTGGGGAGCTGGAAGCTGGGAACTGGCGACTTTGTAGCACAACTTTAGTACGCGGAGTATCTGGGGAGCTGGAAGATGAGAACTGGCGAAGTTGTAGTACAACTTTAGTACGCAGAGTATCTGGGGAGCTGGAAGATGAGAACTGGCGACTTTGTAGTACAACTTTAGTACGCGGAGCAAGCTGTGGGGCTGTAAGCTGAGAACTGGCGACTTTGTAGTACAACTTTAGTACGCGGAGTATCTGGGGAGCTGGAAGATGAGAACTGGCGACTTTGTAGTACAACTTTAGTATGCGGAGCAATCTGTGGAGCTGGAAGCTGAGAACTGGCGACTTTGTAGTGCAACTTGAGTACGCGGAGTACCTGTGGAGCTGGAAGATGAGAACTGGCGACTTTGTAGTACAACTTTAGTACGCGGAGCAATCTGTGGAGCTGGAAGCTGAGAACTGGCGACTTTGTAGTACAACTTTAGTACGCGGAGTATCTGGGGAGCTGGAAGATGAGAACTGGCGAAGTTGTAGTACAACTTTAGTACGCGGAGTATCTGGGGAGCTGGAAGATGAGAACTGGCGACTTTGTAGTGCAACTCTAGTACGCGGAGCAAGCTGTGGAGCTGGAAGCTGAGAACTGGCGACTTTGTAGTACAACTTTAGTACGCGGATGAGTCTTCTCTTGCGGCTGAGTCATCGCTCGCGGCTGCTCTGGCGCCCCTGCAGCTGAGTCATGTCTCCCGACCACCCGGCTCTCTTGAGAGGTTGACAAATTTTAGCGACTTTGCTGACTCATCAGTGGCTGCTACAAAAGAGTCATCGTGACGTTGGTGTGTGTGTGTATTTCACCTTCGACGTCGTTTACTCTCAGGTCGCCCTGTTTGTGGAAACTTCAGTGTGAAATGTACGTTCTTCAGTTCTATTTGAACCTCTTCAGCGTTGTACTTGCACAACTAAGGTTGACGTTGCGCTGCCGTTGCATCGACGCAGCTACGTCTACACCCCCTCACCTCTCTACATTTACATCTTCACACGATCCCATCCGCAGATCTACCTCTCCACCTCACCACACCCACACATCTGCACATCTATATCACATCTGTACATCCACACTGTCGCTCCTTCACATCTGTCCTGTCTTTTTTTCTTTCTACATATCTTTTCTCTCGTCTCTGTGCATTTACATCTTCGCACGCTCACATCCACAGATCTACCTCTCCACCTCCATACATCTACACATCTGTATCGCACCTGCACATCCACACTGTCACTCCTTCACGTCCATCCTTTCTTTCTCTCTTTCTATATATCTTTTCCACAGTGCTGGACAATCACATGTCTCGCTCTCGGGCCACCCGTCGTCTAGTTCTTCGATAGAACCCCAACAGTGAACTGTTTGGGGAATAAACCAGGAACTGATCATTGCGTAGATGTTCAATGACCAGCAAACACCTGTGAAATAACACCTACGTCTGGAGAAGAAAAAGCAGCGAGAGTTGGAGTTGAATCTGGAGGGGAGATTCTTGAGGGTCGTGATGGTGTTTTCTTGAGGTTAGAGAGGTCTGCTCCTTAGAGTGCTTTGTACTTTTGAACAAAGGTTTTATAGAGGCTCGTCTCTGATTGTTGCTGATTCCTTGGCAGCAGCCTGGCAAGGCCGAATGCAAGCAGGGATCTCTGGAGATTTTCCTGCGACTGCGACGCTGAGAGCCGGTAGGAAAATACATTGTTGGGCCTGGAGGGGGCTGATGCTTCGTTTTGGCCTGCTAATGTGGAGGAGGGCTTTGCGCGATGCTGTGGGTTGGGCAGAAAGTAGCCTCGCGGACTCCTTTCAATGGGAGAGTGAGGCCGCGTTCGAGCTGGAAGAATGGAAGGGTTCCAGCTCGAAGACGCAGCATGCGCTGTCTACCGCCACAGGTAGCCATGATTTTCGAGCACTATGATCTTGCAGTTGATGCTTCCAAGAACCGATCTTCTTGAAGACCTTGACAACCACGCCTTCGATGCATTGGGTTTCACTTACAGTGGTAATGACTTTCTGCAAGAACTCTAAGCAAAAGAGTAATATAAATGAACGACCTTAGTCGTCAAGATATCAACCAAGCCAATTTCGTGCACAGGGCTTAGTAAGGTACATTCGCGGCTGAGGTATTTGGCTGAGGCCTGGTAAAGCAACCGCTTGCTTTCGCGCGTCACCGCACTCGACCGCACTTGACAAAGAATGCCGCAGCTGGAGAGATTCGGAAGAATTCGATCATGTGCAAAAACGAGGGAATATAAGATATATGACGTCAAGAGAAAATCCGAGAATAATATCAAAGTCGAAACGCTGTATCACTGTTGCAACACAGCCACACGAAAACATATATATACCTGAACAAGGCGGTGGAGAAAGAGAAAGCAGGACAAGGCTCGGACAAGGCGGTGATAAAAGGGCCAATAACGTGGACAAGCAGGACAGGCAGACTTGGACAAGGCGTGGACAAAGCCCTCACCAGTGGACAAAGCGGAGAAGGCAGGGTCCACAGCGCGGCCACGGCTATCATCACCAGCGACACAGGATAAAAGGACACCAGGGTCACCAGGGAGACAAAAGTGGCCAGAATGACACCAGGGTGACAAGAGAAGGACACAGGGTTCCGCGAGCGCGGCACGAGGACAGCAGGAGGACAACAAGAGGATAACACCCGGACACAGGGTTCAGGGGTGCGGGCAGAGACTGTTTCAGAAGAGAGAAGCCCAACAACAGGGGGATACCCAGTGGAAGAGGAGGGGATGATTCTTGAGAAGCCGTAACCCAAGAGTTTGCCATGAAGTAAGACCTCCAGGCATCTCATCCACTGCAAAGAGTTCGTCTTCCCTTGAGATCTAAAAAGGGGGGACCACAGGAAGGCCGAGCCTACGAAAAGCCAAGCGAAAGATACGGCTCGAACGATTCACCAGCCTCTCATCCTTCCACAGCCGTTGCGTCAACCAAGGTGACCCGGTGCCCACCTGGTGCCCCAGTCCATGACGCTATGACACCTCGGGTCGTGTTCTTCTTCAGATCCATTTTTTTCAAAGTCACGAGTCCGAAGTAGGATTCTGTAGCTGAAGTCGAATCAAAAAGACATAAAGTTCTTTGCTGGCTGAACGTCCTTTTGTTGTATTGGTTCCTCTTGGTTCCTCTTGACGTATCAGCCCCCAGGACGGCATCGCTGCACCGGTGGGGTGCCCGGGTTGCCATGGCCGGCTTCGGTCACAGGGCTTGGCAGGTCGAGGTTCGTTCGGTTGCTGGACCTGGGCCGAAGATGCAGAGACCACGTGTTGAGAGGTTGTCTTTAAGAAAATCGTGGAAATATGGAGGAAAGATGATTGCAAAGAGCCACTTAGACTTCGATCCAGAAATGAGAAATCCAAGGGCTAGAGCGGCTACGGGTTGTTCCGCAGCATTTAGTCATGGCCATCCTTTCTTCTGAATAGTTGAGCGGATTGCAGATTGGGCGTGCCTCCGAAGCCAAGCAAGCCATCCGAAGCGTCCTTCCGCTTGTCCGAAGAAAGCTCACCATTTTTGTTGCGTTGGCCCCATTAGCCCCCATGCGACGTGTTCGCCGAAATGCGACGTTCACCGAGGGTGCAGATGTTCTTTGTGCGAACAAGGTGACAAGGGAGAGTTGTTGTTCCTTCTTCATCTCCCAAAAACGGATGGGATGAGACAACGAAATCCCTTGAAAATTCCGGACACGAATTTCACTTGGTGGTGTGGGAGTGACTGAGGGAGATTGTGGTTCGCAGTGGGAACCCGCACCTGAGTCCTCCTCATACCGCATCCTTAGACCCAAGACCTAAAAGAGCTGGGTTAGCCTTGATGCTGCAACAAGGCTGGATACGGTGATCTTTTGCTCAACAAGAACAGAAACAGGATCTTTAACGCATATATCACCTGGCAGCACCATGACTGAGGCTAGCACTCGAGATCGGGCATACGTCATGCCTGCCATGGCTTTGCGAGCCGTGTTTGGTGTACCTTGTTCGAGGAATGTCTTCGGATTTTTTGGGGATAGACTAGGCATATCTAGGCATCTAGTCTCAAGTTTCAAGCGGGACAAAGTGAGACGGTGAGACTGCCCTGAAGACTATAGGGATTAAAAATGCATCTGGCAGACCCTGGCATTCGGGACAGGAGCCAATAGCAGATGTTGTGCACTATATAGCTCATTTCTGCCATTGGACAATTCACATCGCGTCTTCATGTGGTTTCTGTTGGGCGGCCCGGGGGGATTCCGGAATGAATCTATCCCGTTTTCCGAGGATGTTCGACCCGAAGGTTAAGGATCGGCAGCGGAAGGTGCGCTTCACCCGGCCAGGTGCCAAAGCCTTTCAACCCTGAGAAGGTGGGGCACAGTGGGAAGTCAGTGCGCTTTTTCAGCGGACCAAACGACGTTTCGGGCGGTCCCAAAGCGATCGCCCGCTCCGGCTTTTTCGGCTGGTGCGCCGCCGGATCGCCCGGGGCGGTTCTGGCTCGATCGCCCGGCGGGGCGTTGGCGTTCCTGACTTGGATCGGTGACCCTTAAGACTTGGGTTTCCAATCATCAGCCAGGACCCTCCAACAGGCTGCTTGGAGACCCTAACAGGTGGTTTCTGGACACCGGACTTGTCACCAGGAAACACCTGTGAAGTCGGGTGCTGGAGTGTTTGATTCGACATACTTTTAGAAGGGTGCATTCTTTCGGCTCCGTCGTGAGGAGTTCCAAAAAAGACAGCTGCGGGTCCGCGAAAAGATTGCGGCCATGCAGAAGGCGGATCTGAAGTTGGGAGATGAACTGCATCGGCTCAGAGCGTTCAAGAGCTGTATCGGCTCAGTGGCCGTTTGATCATTTTGGAAAGGCTGGATTTTGGGATTTTGCCACACACTCTTTTGTCTCATTTTGGGGGGTGCGAATGGTGGTTCAACAGCATACAAAAGCAGGCGTTCTTCTTGGGTGGGTTTATCCACAAAGGGCTAGAAGCTACTAGGTGGAGGCCATCGCAAGCAGGTTGGAGGCCAGAAGCCACTAGGAGCTTCTTAGTGACAAGAAGCTACTAGGGGCTCCTGGCCTTACTACTAGGAGCAAGGGTGCTACGAACGGGGCTCCTGGCATCGCTACGAACGGAGCGATCGGACGCTACGAACGGTTTTTCTATTCCACCAAACACCTCTCTCCGCCCAGACGAAGTTGGGCTTCGTGGACGCACCTCTGGCTGTACGGAGACTCGGTGAAGGTGTCGTCGTCCGCAGAACGCGGCACCGGTCGTGGTGGTTCGTCAAACACGCCAGCGACCCGCGTTCTGTTCCATGGAAGTGATTGGCCCTGGCCTTTGGGAAGACCAGGTTCCGAATACCGGGAGTTGTGACAAGTTGCTGTTGAGTTGCGACAAGTGTCGATCGAAATGGAAGCAACGGTGTGGGTGCAATGATCTTCGAGGCTCAGGCGTGGGTGATTGAACCACCGGCATTGATTTCTTGAGGGGATTTCAGGTGCACTGCTGGGAGTGCGAATTGGATGAGGATAGGTTGGGAGCTTGTTAGGTATTGTCAGATTGTGATGTCCCAAAGGAGATGCTGATCTCAGAGCATCTCAAAACACAGTTCTTGAAAAACTATTCCTTCTCACGGACAGCCTAGGAATACTTAAATGATCTTAAATGTACTTCATGGGGATATGATATATCAATCTATCCACAAAGAGCTTTACAAAAACCTCACGCTACGAAGGATGTTCGTGGACGCCGTTTGAGGCCAAGATGGACTTGAAGGGAGAGGCGGCGGGTGTTTCTCGGCCGATGCGCGTAGACCACAAATTCCCCAGGCTTCCGGTCACCCACCATTTACTGAAAGTAGCCTTGATTCCTTTCATCGTCATCGATGCCCCAAGAAAGAAACCCAGAGACTCAAAGTTCAAGGGGAGGGGTGGTCTTTGGACCCTCTTTGGTCCGACCACTCGCCTCAGAGTAGACCACGACTGGTACGGGTGGTGGGTGAATCTGGGTGGCACTCAAGCAATCTAGATGAGGTGTCGGATAAAGTTGTTGTCTTTCTTGGCTGTTCGAAGGTCTCTAAGGGTGTGGATCGAAGTGAATTCCCGGGGGTTTGAAACACTTGATCTTTTCTTTCAAGGGCGTCCAACGAAGTCAAAGACCGAACGACCATCCTAGATCACCGATGCCAGTGGAACGCATCATCCAGCTGTGCTTCTAGAATTAGCTCCATTGCGTTCCTTTTCGGAGTCCAACGCCCCTGTGTGTGCCATTCGCTGGCTCCAAAGCGACCGCGCAGGCCATGCCACCCACCGGAAACGCCCAACTCCAGCGCTCGGAGCTCAGGTGACCAGGGAAATCCGAACCAGGGCCGGGCAAAAAACGGAGGGTCTGGTTCTTCATGGTTCTTCATGGTTCTTCATGGTTCTTCATGGTTCTTTGGCTCCAAAGGTCTTCCTTCAAGCTCTTTGGGCCAACTGTTGATCAAAATCCTTTGGCGTCCTTGCAAGGAGTGAGGCATTAGCGGCATAGTCCTTATTTGTCACTGTCATGTCACTGTCATAGTCCTTATTTGTAACAAGAAGCTCCTAGGGTGGAGGCCATTGGCATTGCCTGGGTGAACCATTTTTGGTTCCACAGCTGCGTGATCAACACCGAGGCGTATCAGTGGAGAAAGCTGCGCAGGGAGGCACAGGGAGGCACAGGCAGCATCACAGGGTCTTTTTGGAACTCACAGGAAGTCCACCCCTGGGCACGGAAAATCTCCGCTTGGCAGCATGGAAGTGGTCGAGTTCTTTCCTTTTGTATTGTGATTGTCCTCTTCTCGCATCAAGACAAGAACAATCCAAGCTGATGTGTTCGACTGTTTGTCGCGGGTCTCCTGACCGGTTCAGCGTCGTTCGCACCTTCCGTCGATTCTCGACCACTTCCCAAGCAACGAAGTAGCAAACTGATAGTTCATAGAAAAGGAATCTGCGCACGACCCGAATGACCCGAAATTTAGACCGACGGGATCGAAGCAATCCTCATAGAGCCCGAAGACACCCCCCGAACCTCTCCCCTTCGATTTGAAGAGAAGTAGATAAGGCCTCAACAAGGCCTTAAAGCAGAAGTCCATGTTTTGCATGTGGCTTGGTAGACTCGGGCCAAACTGAGTTCACCAAGGATCACCGGAATTCACTCTCCGCCACTAACCTTGGTGTGATCACAATACATGGAACTCTCTCACCAACCTCCCTAAATGAACCGTTTCATCACCTTTATATAGTGAGCTCCAAGGAATTCGAGTCTCAAAAAGCCCCTTCCATCCTCGGAAATAAGGCCGGCTTAAGGATTTCAAAGGGGGGGAGCTTTAGGGAGGGGTGTTGGGCTTCTATCCAATTCCCGGCTTTTGGAGACGGCGCCCGCCTTTCAGGTTCGATTCCTCCAGGGTCCAAGAGGCCGCCGTGGGGGGTTGGACGGAAACCCTGTTCGATTCCATGCCATGCCCTCCATCTTGATGGAGGGGTGTCCCACGTGGCGAAAGACACCGCTTCGTTCCTTTTGGGCGTCCGTCCGTCAAGTCTCCCCAATGGTGGGCCGGTACGTCAAGCCGTACGTCTTCGGTCGGAGGTCGGAAAAGGGACCGAAGTCGTCTTCGGTCGATGTTGGATGAGGAAAGAAAGATGATTTTTGCGATGTCTCGAGTCTGGATTGGTTCATGGAGCGAACAAAACTATCCTACAGTCACTCTGCCTCGTTTAGGTCATTGTTGATGCATTCTACAGGAACTTGGGACGGGTTTCTTTAAGAATCTATTGTGTTTTGTTTAAATGCACGTTGCTTTGTACCGAAGTTTGGATCTGTAGGACTTTGAATTTTCGTGTCTCAGCTTGTGTGTGGCTCTCCACTGAAGGCAGAGAAGGCAGTGCTGACACCAGCAGAAGCTCCACCGCAGGGGGAACCCAGCGCTGAGAGACGGGCGAGGGCGAAGGCCGAGAGACTGGAGGAACGGTTTGACCATGTTTGACCCCTCGCTAGTAGAAACAAGTGCCACGCTAGTAGTAACAAGTGCATCGCTTCTAGTAACAAGTGCCTTACTAGTAGTAACAAGAAGCTACTAGGGGCTCCTGGCATCGCTACTAGGAACAAGAAGCTACTAGGAAGCCGGGTGTTGCAACGGGTTGGTGGCGGGAAGCTGGGGGCGAACGTGGCCTTACCACGAACGGAGCGATCGGACGCTACGAACGGGGCGAAACTGGCCTTACGTTCGTAACAAGAAGCTACGAACATAACAAGCCCTTTGAGAATCTCAAACGACGTGCTCCAAAACCTCAAGAACAGAGACCCCATCACCCTCCCTTCAGTCCCTGATCCGTTTTTTTTCCCATGTCGTCCCCAGGCCACCTCCCCTGGATCACTGGACGCCGCCGGAGCGCTGGGCACCTCCGTTTTGGGCGCGTTGGTCCAAGTGTGGGAGAAAAAAGGAATCTAGAGCCGTGTGTGTGGCCGCGTTTTTGGCCCCCTCCTACTAAGCTCCTTTTGCCTGAGGGCGGAGAGGAGCTTCCTTGAACAAGCGCTCGCACTAATGATTTGGTTCCTAGATTTTTAGGAAACTAAACTCTTATCAAGTTCTTCATGTCCCTTCTTCTTTGCCAGTTCGCGTCCAATAGACCTTCCTTATTGATTCTTTCTCTTTCCTTACGTCTGGAGAATCTTTTCAGATAGCTTCTTGGTTTGAGAGAAAACCCAGAAAGCTACCAGGTGGAGGCCATCGCTAGTAGGCTGGAGGCCATTACTACTAGTTTCTAAAAGCTATATCACACCAAAGACACCCAGGAGCCTGATGAGCCACCACCCGCAGAGAAACAGGCCCGGTCTTCTGCACAGTGGAGGGTCTTCGGGCCTGATGTTGCAGAACTGTGTTTTGGGGTTCGTGAGGAAATTTCTTTGGGCCCTTAGGAACTGATTGTCCTGTCCTTTTTTCAATAGCAGAACTGGTTATCCGTCTGGTTTTGATTGCTGTTATGTTCATCTCATCGGATTCTGGTCGCAAGAGTTGATTCAGATCAACGATGAGCCACGTCCTCCGAGCATGTCGAGTGGCTTTGACATGTTGCCGTATGTTGCCCTTCGAAAGATTGGAGTGCTTGCAGGAATCTACCCCAAGCTTCCAAGCTAGGCTGGAGCGGTGGGTCCTTCTTGCAGCATTTCTTCCACATGAAATCTCCGATTTCTGCATCTATTTCGACAGAAGTAGAGAGATTGAGATGCTGTTGCACGTGTCTCGCTGCAGAAATTGCCCAGGGATCCTGCACCTGCCGAGCAGGTTGAGGCATCCGAAATGGGAGGGTCCCATTTGTTAGTTTTGATAGAAATTGGACTTCTCAAGAATCCTATGAACCAGAAGATTATGAACGCACGGTCCCAGACAGGAAGGGATCAAGGTGATAAAAGCTCAGATTCGAGAGCAACTCAAATGAGGGACTCAGATTAGACTCAAAATCGACTCGGGAAAAACACAAGGAAATACTTCGGAACAACTCAAAAGAAACTCAAGGAACAAGTAAAAACAGCAAGTCTTTGCATAGAATTTCGTAGAACTCATGAACGCAAGCCTGAATAAAAAATCAAAACAACTTGCTCCTCGAGTATCTGTTGAGCACAACTGTTTGGTCACTGCGTGTCCTCAACCGTAGGAGCAATGTGGGTAGTTTATAGTTTCCAACTGTTGACCGAGAGCTGACATCGGCAGGTCAAGCAAGAAATGCCACCTGCCAAGGAGCCACAATGCTTTGACCTGGCTCTTAGAATGTAAGGGACTGACCAGTTCAATTTCCTGCTATCAGTGAGAAAAGAAGAAGCTGTTTGTTTGTTTCCTCTCATTTCAGGTTTGGAGAGAAGAATCGCTTGCTCCACCTTCCATCCGAAGAACATTTCTAGGGTAGACCCCCAATATGGAAGGAAGCATGAGCCAGACGGATTGAAGAATCTATCCAAATATATAGACTTGCTGACTTGCTTGAAAAGTCCTAGCTTGGGACCATTGAAGCACCTCAATCTGCTTGGGACCCATCGAACAAGATCAGGAGCCGGACGTGCCGCCACCGCCACCCTTTCAGGCGAAATGCGACCGAAAAGAACTGTGTTTTGGGGTTCGTGAGGAAATTTCTTTGGGCCCTTAGGAACTGATTGTCCTGTCCTTTTTTCAATAGCAGAACTGGTTATCCGTTTGGTTTTGATTGCTGTTATGTTCATCTCATCGGATTCTGGTCGCAAGAGTTGATTCAGATCAACGATGAGCCACGTCCTCCGAGCATGTCGAGTGGCTTTGACATGTTGCCTTGCCGTATGTTGCCCTTCGAAAGATTGGAATGCTTGCAGGAATCTACCCCAAGCTTCCAAGCTAGGCTGGAGCGGTGGGTCCTTCTTGCAGCATTTCTTCCACATGAAATCTCCGATTTCTGCATCTATTTCGACAGAAGTAGAGAGATTGAGATGCTGTTGCACGTGTCTCGCTGCAGAAATTGCCCAGGGATCCTGCACCTGCCGAGCAGGTTGAGGCATCCGAAATGGGAGGGTCCCATTTGTTAGTTTTGATAGAAATTGGACTTCTCAAGAATCCTATGAACCAGAAGATTATGAACGCACGGTCCCAGACAGGAAGGGATCAAGGTGATAAAAGCTCAGATTCGAGAGCAACTCAAATGAGGGACTCAGATTAGACTCAAAATCGACTCGGGAAAAACACAAGCAAATACTTCGGAACAACGCAAAAGAAACTCAAGGAACAAGTAAAAACAGCAAGTCTTTGCATAGAATTTCATTCAACTCATGAACGCAAGCCTGAATAAAAAATCAAAACAACTTGCTCCTCGAGTATCTGTTGAGCACAACTGTTTGGTCACTGCGTGTCCTCAACCGTAGGAGCAATGTGGGCAGTTTATAGCTTCCAACTGTTGAGCTTGATTGCCGAGAGCTGACATCGGCAGGTCAAGCAAGAAATGCCACCTGCCAAG
>CAXAMN010028184.1:544210-555482 GCA_963970005.1 Durusdinium trenchii | reverse complement strand
GCAGGTCAAGCAAGAAATGCCACCTGCCAAGGAGCCACAATGCTTTGCAGATCTCTCACAACATAGAATGCCACAAGGATAGGAAATGACATTATTGATATTTGTCTTTGTAGAGCACTTGAAAAATTGCTGGTAGCATGAGAAGAAAGCATTCCGAGGCCAACATGCTATTGTAGCTTCCTTGTATTCAGTCAAATTCGAGCTGCCTAATTTCTCGAAACTTTCACTGTGTTTTGCAACATTCTGCTGTGCTCTACGTTCATTCAGGCAACGGCGACTGTGTCTGCTGTGAGGCCGGTGGTTATCGATGGGCGTTTGTTCTTTTTTCAACGCCAGCAATCGTGCTTGCAATCATCGAGACAGCAGGGTCTTTAAGAGGATCGCAACCAAACCTCATCCATCCTACATGTGCATGGTGCACTATAGTTTATAGAAGGTCATCCAAACCTCATGTGCCATTCAAAGTTGCATTCCTTCTTTGTCCAGAAGTGATACATATTGAGTAAAAAAGGAAGGAAGGAAAGAAATGGCCCCAAGGCCTAAAGATACAAAAAGGAAGAAAAGAACGGGCATGTTGTCGCTTTTTCAGGTGGGAGGAGCTGCTCACCGAGCAGCAGGAGCGCTATTACCACGAGGTGAGCGCTAGCCGCTAGCAAACGAATTCGCGATCAGCCGGCTAAGAACTCACGATTGTTCTGTCCCATCCAACAATCGCTGCATATGAGATTGATTCCATGTGCTTTGGGCTTTGGGCAAGGCTCCCGTTTCTCGCTTTAAGAGGCTCCGAACCCACACAGAAGACCGGAGCGGTAGGAGGTCGCTGGTGGGGTGTTCCGGGCTCCGGTCGGACGTCCGGTTTCGGCGTCCGAACCGGTGTCCCACGTGGGAACCGGGCTCCTTCGGTGTCCTTTAAGAAGCGAGGCCTCCAACCTAGTAGCAATGGCCTCCAACCTACTAGTCATGGCCTTTTCGACATGTCAAAAGCCACATGGTTTTTGAGACCCCGAACTCTCGCCCCTGGCGGTCGACCCTCCATCCCTTCTCCGAGCCGGACGCTTGCTCGCCAGCGGGTCGGTCTCCCAAGCGCTTCCTCGGTGGATTGAGCAGTATTGAGCAGCCTGACGGAAGGGGGCGAAGGAGCTTTGACTTGTGAAATCCCATGTCCATTCCAACGAGAATCGTGAAAATGCAGCATCAACGTCATCTTGCTTTGTGCCGAACGGGCGGTGGTGTTTCTTGTTCCAAGTGATCCGTGTGCCAAACCGCAGGTGGCCACAGGTCGAAGCCAATGGGACTTGCCCAGCGAAGGCGACCGGTCCCGGTCTTCATGTGCTTCATCGATCTCACAGGACTCGACCGGTCTTCTGCGACCCTATACCCGTTCGAGTCGTCCAGTTCGAGATGTCTGAAGCGGCTGAAGTAGTTCGGAAGTTCCCGAACTCACTCAGGTCCCGGTTCGTCAGACCATTTTTGTTATAGTCGACTGAACTCCCAAGGTATATGTAGGTCCAGAAATGCTTTGCAGAGATGCATCCTTTGTCTTCACTCCGACCTGTGAGCAGTGAGCGCTTGTGTGTGACATCCTTCACTGATGCAGTGCCTCAAAATCCTGTTTTGATATCTGGCTCCACGACTGGGGAAGAATTGGCATGGGTCTTTCCAGCGTGGCGAGCCGATGGCGTCCAGGTTGGGTGGCACTCCTGGATGACGACGGTGCGAAACCCCAAGGAGCACGGCACTGGGAAGGAGGAACCGCACGCTTTGACACCCAAGATGCTTTGGGTGGGGATGATATGACCTGTGAAGATGGGGTCCCCTTATTGAGATAACCACAGGTCTTAAGACCTTAGAGCTGGTGACCGTGTATTTGGTTCAAACCCGTCCACAACATGTACTTCGCAGTACCGGTTATCGTCGTAGATTGCAGGGTCTCTTTTTTGCCACTGGGAGACTATACATTCAATAGAGGTCTCCATCCATCCAGCATGGGGATCAAAGTGCCAACCCTGAAGCCCTGCAGGCAGGAAACCGAGGGTTTGAAGGTCTAAAGAAAGAAAACGGAAGACATGACCCAGAGGGTCTGAGTTCTCTCAGAAACGCTTACGCTTCGGTGCACTTTTTCGGCTCAAGACCCATTTGGGCAACGCAGCACACGTGGCGTGTCGCGGAGAGAAGCCGTGTGAGTGCTTCGGCTGAGCAGGAAGATCCAAAAAAACAGGGCAAGTAAGGAAGGAAGGAAAAAAAGAAAACCACTCAAAGAAAGAAGGAAGGAAGGAAGCAAGGAAGCAAAGAAGGAAAGAAGGATTGTTGTTGTTGTCGTCTTCTTTATCTTTTGTTTCGTTGGACCTGTTAGACCGTGACCTTCTTTCTTTCTTTTCCTGGGCTTTGAAGCTGTCACGAACCGCATGGGATAAGAGAAGTTCGTGGTTTTCCTGGATTCTTGAACTATTCTGTTGAAGCTACGAACGGGGCTCCTGGCATCGCTACGAACGGAGCATTCTTATTCTGTTGATGTGGCTTCTGCATCCCTCAGTTTCTCCAGTGAACTGAGCCACATCGGACACTCGCCCGGTGAAATGCGGATCAACGGTCGAAAGCCATACGCTGTCCCCATGCAGCGCCCGAGGTTTCATCCACCGTGCCCCCCTTCCCAGTCATCGGTGATCAGGATTTGTCCGGCCTGCAGCGGTCACCTCCTGCGAAGCATGGGTGTCACTTGGCCAAAGGAGTGAAACAAACGAAGCTAGTTGCTACTAGTAGAAATGCCCTAGCTACTAGTAGCGTCCTTGCTCCAACTAGCGAATGCCCTTTGCTCCTAGTAGCTTATTGCTACTATGGGTGTCACTTGCTACTATGGGTGTCAACACCCCTGCTGTGTTTGAGTCTCCCAGTGATATCTATAGAAAACAGAAATGTGAGAATACAAGAGAAGGTTGAGTGCAGAATTGATCGTTTCTTCCTCATGAGCTTGCCGTAATACCTTTACCTGTGTTGAGCACGACAACGATGTCATTCAGCAACTATGAGCACCCGAAACTGATCCAGAAAGAACCGGAACTCGATGGGTTGTCCCCTTCCAAAAGAGATGCTCCTGAAAGACCTCCGTCGGATTCCGTCCCAAAAGACCTCCGTTTCTGAGGCCTGGCGCTGCGAAGTGGAGCACGTCTTCGCCTCGACGCTGGACGACCAGTCGTCCGAGCAGGTCGAGCGGGTCGAGGGGCTCCTGGAGGCCAAAGTGGAACGACAAAGCGCCTTGGAACGGCGGAGAGGGGAGTGGAGCGATATGAGAGAGCGGTTGGAGAGGTACGGATGGGTTGGAGAGTGAGAGCCTACACAAAGAGCGAAAACACCGTGAGCTCTCATGCTAGATCTAGCGACGTTTCACCAGCTGAATCAACAATTGGTCCATTGTCATTGGATGATCCGCTGATGCCCCAAGAGTGTCTTTTTGGGTTTTGGAACTGGTACTTGGGGTTTCTACTGCCTTTTGAGTCTTTGAGAAAACTCACCTGGACTGCTATTGCATAAGAGCGTTGCATTCATATGATGGGAATGCCCTGTCAAAGGATACGTAGGAGACAAAACAAGAAAGATATCCTGAAAAATCCCTATGACAAGGTTCCCAAACATTGAGAAACGATAGAGGACTCACATTTTTGTGACGATGCTTTTCGCCACACATCATCGAAACCTCCACCGGTACCTCGAGAGAGGTCGCTGCTCGGGAGAGCAGCCCTCAATGTGAGTCTAGGCCAACCGATCCCGGATTTGCCCCAAACGCACCCCTCGACCTTCTCGGGACCAAACGCACCGATGACCTGCGACCACATCGGACGGACGCCCCCGCGCGAGGTTGCTTGGAGCTGCTTCAGTCCATTGGTGGGTCCTTGGAGGAGGCGGAGGCCTTCATGGAGGAGAACGGACACGGGTTCGGTGCTGGAAACCTGGACTGAGCTTTATCCCGTGTGATATGATGTGATGTTTTTATCACTTGAACTCCCTCCTCAGAATTGTACCCGAGCTCTTTTTCCCGCACTCGGCTTCGATCTCTCTCGCCGGTGGTCGACGGTGAGGAGTATGGCGAGTCTCAGATCAGCACCTTGGCCGGCCAGATCGACCTCTGGCGCCGCGGTTTTGGGGCGTGGCTCGTGGTCTTTTTTGGGGGTTGGTTGTTGTTTGCAGCGGTTTTCGGGTTAAAAAGGACGAACTCCTAGTCTATGCGCTGGTTCAGTGGTTGATTTCGATTGCTTGGTGAGACTTATCTCTGAGGCGTCAAGGATTTCTTGGATCTTTTCTTCGAGCCGGAGGTGCCTGGCCAAGAGCGTTTGTGTAAAATGACGAGTGCCAAGTGAAACGCCACCCTCAGTCTCACTCAACGAAGCATGCAAACTGGCTCAATTAAGCATTGAAGTACTCTCCCGTCCCAGTTTTTGTGCCAAGCAGGCCTTCCACTAGATCTATGTCGATTAGCATAAGGTTGACAACCAGAGAGGAAAAGGCAAACAGTTCCTGATGACGGCGAAATGTTTGTGCATCGGAAGCCGATGCTCTTTCCACGCAGGCAGTGCCTGACAGCGATGGAGAGGAGGCAGATGACACCCGGCCCATGAAACACGTGGTGCATCGTGCGTCCGAAGGTTTGCGGCTTCTGTTTTTGGCTGGAAGGAGTGAGTGCCTCGTGGGCTGATGACGTGTCACTGCTGAGCCGAATACCATGCGGGGGGTCACTGCTCGTAGGGTGATGCGAGACCGAACACCGGGGTTTGCATCAAGTTTATCTGAATCCATAAGACTTCCATCTCAGAAATATCTATCCTTGAGTTACCTCTATTGAGCCAGACTTGAAGTTCTTTGGGCAGGTCATCGAGAAGTCCGAGTGGATGCAAAAAGCGAATGAGAACGGCCTGGCGTTGCAGTTTGCCTCCAAGGAGCTTCAGAATGACAAGGAGCGACTCATTCTCACAAGTTTGTACTGTCGTTTTGGCTGGGAAAGAGCGGCGTAAAAAAGAATCCAAGAAAGTGAGAATGAGAATCCAGCCATTTGTTGTGAAAAAGAAGTGGTTTCATCATGTCTGATCTCTTCAGTTCTGATCTTTCCAGCAAAAGCAGTTCTGCCAGAGCACTTCCAAGGAGGTGATGCTGGCAGCCGTGCAGCAAAAGGGTTTGGCCTTAGCCTTCGCCTCCGAGGAACTGCAAAGCGATAAGGACCGTGGTGTCCCCAACTCCTTTGCTTTTCATTTGTCCCTTTCACCGGGTGTCTTTTCCACTGTTCCATGTTCTTTTAGATTTTTAGACCTTCATGAGCTGTTCTTCTTTCCTGGGTTATTTTCTTCTTGAGGTCTTTTTGAGAGCTTTTTTGGGTGTCGAACGAGCCAGGACATCGTACTGGCTGCGGCACGGCAAGACTGCAACGCGGTCCTTTTTGCTTCGGAAGAGCTTCAGAACGACAAGGACGTCGTGTTGACTGCTGTACAACAAAACGGCTACGCGCTGCGGTTTGCTCCTTTGAAGTTGAAGAACGACGAGGACATCGTCTTAGCTGCTGTCCAGCAGAGGGGCCTTGCCTTGAAGTTTGCATCTGAAGATCTTAAACAAAACAAGGCGGCCGTGTTGGCTGCAGTGCAACAGGCAGGATTTGCTGTACAATTTGCCTCCAGGGAGCTTCAGAACAACAAGGAGGTGATGCTGGCTGCAGTACAGCAGAACGGATGTGCCTTACAGTTCGGATATGATTTGAAGAAGGACAAACATGTGGTCCTTGCAGCGGTCTTGCAAGATGGCCATGCTTGGCACTTCGCATCGGAGGAGCTCCGACAGGACCGAGACATTCTGCAGGCCACCAGCATCGAGTGAAAGACGATGGGACCATCGGCGGTTCGCGTTCGGTCCCTGGACCCATGCCATTCTCCACGGGCTCCGCTTCCGCTCCGTTCGCGTCCTCTGGCCGAGGACAGGGGATGTTTCCCACCATCCCTTCGCTTTGGCCAGAACCGGAGGGGAGGGCGAAAGGTGCGGGAAAAAGATGGAGAAAGTGTCGGGCCCGGATGGGCAGAAAGGATGAGGAGTTGGTGCTCCACCACGGGAGCCTTCGGACGAGTTGGAACCTCCGACGACGAGTTCGTGTTGTTTCAGAACGTTGGTGTTCGCACCGAAGGAGAATGGGAAAGACTCATCGGTTTTGGTGCTGGACGAGGTTTAAGTTCGGCATTTCGATCGTTTCCCCTTTTAGCATGCTTAAGCTGCTGTAGCCGCCAAAGGCGGCTTGATGCACGTGCAGAGACATGGAGACGGAGACTCCCCCATCTCGGCGTCCTCAAGGGACGCTGCATCGACGGATTCGGCGCATCGGAAAAGGGCATGCGTTTCGTTCTCTTCTACCAGTATGTCTCAAAGTCGCTAAGAAGTACGTCTAGATTGGGAGGCTAAAAAGAAGACGGACTTCAACCGGCCACAACGAAGCTTCGGTCGACGTGTCTTCGCCGAGGTACCAAGTACTACTGGGACCCCGTGGCTGGGACCACTCAATGGGACCCGCCCTCTTAGGCGCCGGATCCTTCGCGGTGTTTTGATTGAAGCCGGTGAAGCCGTTTCTTGTCTTTTTTGGGGGGTTTCGCAGTCTTTCTTAGGGTGTTTGGGTTCTTTAGACCTTGAAAACTTCTCTTGTCTGTTCGTTTCCTTGAAGCCTGTATCACAGCTGTTAGCCCTTGCCCTGTTTCCTTCTTTCTGTGTTAGGTTCAGAAGCGGGAAAAGGGATGGAAAGGGAAAATCCAACAAGTTATCAAAGATCTCATCAGCTCCGCTGTCTTGTCGTTTGTGTGACGATCTTCACCCAAGACGCACCACGGAACGGCGAATGCGATGCAGGTCCAACAGCTTGACCGACGAAAAAGAAGCGGAGGGAAGTGCAGGGTGAGATGGAGACGCACAGAATCGATGATGGTTCTTTTGGTGTTTCGTTTAATGCCAGGAGCGCCCCTAGTAGCGTCCGATCGCTCCGTTCGTAGCGATGCCAGGAGCCCCTAGTAGCTTATTGTTCCTAGTAGTAAGGCCAGGAGCCCCGTTCGTAGCGTCCTTGCTCCTAGTAGTAAGGCCATGTTTGTTTGTTATTCTTTTTCAAGTCATCAGACCGTTGCGACCTTCGCACAGAAGAAAGGCCAAGACTCCACTCAAGATGCAGTGCTCAACAGCCGTTTTGGCCCACTTCTTTGTCCTTTGAGCTTGGAAAATAGTGGAGCCCAAGTAAAAAGAACGAAGGGATCCCGCATGGACATCGCTTGACACAGTTTACATCGGCCCTCTTTGCAGAAAGGAATGGAGTTACAGCCAAGAAAGCCACCTGACCATTCCACATCTGACCTTTGCATGTAATTCACTCGTTATGTGCTGCTGGGAGCCCTTTGGCAGCAATCTTCGGATGTAGTTCGGCTTTGTGTTTTTACGTTGCTGTTTTGACAGCGGTTTCGGTGTGCTGAGAGATGAAGACTTAAAGGAGTGGCACGGCTTCCACAGGGCGAGTTGAGTCGAGCTGAGGAACCAATGCGAGTTCACCTGGGACATCATTCTGGTCGTCCTTGGCTTGGCCACCGCCGTGGCGGGTGTCTCCATTGGCACCAAGGGCTTCCTTGAGGCGAGGCGAGCCGCCTTCAGTCGCACCAAGAGGGTCGCCCAATTCGACGTGCCAAAAACGAACACGCAAGACACGTTTTCGACTTCTTTGTGCACTTTGTTTCATATAGCACTTAGGCCGTGATGGAGCCTCTTTTTCTTTGTCATCTTTAGTTTGTTTCCTTTTGTTAGAAGTGCTCTTGTAAGTAATGGTTCTGAGGATGCTACTTTCCAGCTTGGACCACAAGGGTCAAGATCCTGTTAAAGCCCTCCTTTTTCAAGTCTCACCTTCTTTGCATTCAAAGATCCGCACGTGTTTTTTTCTCCAGACTTCTTTGTGCAGTTCTCTTTGTGCGACTTGATTCAGGGCAACAGCTGCTGCGATGGCTGGGGGAGTCTGGGAGCTTAGACTAGGAGCTTTTGGAACGAGTTCGCCGCTGGGCCGTTTGACACCGACACCGCACAGGTGGAGCTGCTCGAGTGCTCGGCAACCTGTCGGGGCCTCAGAGCGGAGAAGCTCCGTTCTCCCTTGATCGGTCCTGACCTGTCCATCCAGATGAAAACCGAATTTGGTTGCTCGGTCCAGTTTGTTCGGATCAACTCGATGTCATGAGGTCACACCTGTAGAGTCTAACAGAGCCCCCCCCCCACCGTTGCGCTCCCGCAAGTTGCGCGCTGAAGATGCGCTGCAGGGAGATACTGGCCGGACTTCTCTTTGTCGTGGTCCCGCCCGAGTCTTAGATGGAAGAAGTCCTCCAGCCTAAGAGCAGCGATGGCCTCCAACCCAAGAGCGATCAGCTGATATCCACAGCAGTTGAAAGCAGACATTGCCCAGAGGTCCTTCACCGTAATATGCACTGTCGTGCTCATCCAGTCCTTCTTCCACACAGGGCGCTTCCGGATACCCCAGTTGGACTGCAGCTTGGCGTTCCAAGATGTAATGGAAGTCTAATGTGTGGATGCAGCGATGGCTGATTCTGCCTGATTTCCTCTGAAAGTCTTTGGATTCGGTAAGTCGATCAAAGTGTTTTTTTTTCACGGAGATGTTCTTCGGGTAGCCCGAGATGGGCAAGGTTCAAAGCTTCTCAAGGTTCTTTGCAGACATTCTTTGATGTTCTTCCTCGGAAAACGATCTTTGAGCTCCAAGTGGGTTGTCATTGGATTTGATGCTTCGTGCCGAGGTCTAACTACTTCAGCAGGGCTAAGAGGCCTTCAATTGCTCTCACAGCTCCCTGGAGAGACAAGTTGAAAAAGCTCCTAGTAGCAAACATGTCTCCTAGTAGTAAGGCCAGGAGCCCCGTTCGTAGCGTCCTTGCTCCGTTCGTAACGTATCAACGCTCTATCTTTGAAGAGGTTTTGAGAGGTGGTTGTCTTTTTGCGAGTCTAGAATGCCAGAGAAGGGCTGTGTCTTCACCACTTCCGCTTCGGACCGAGTTTGCTGTTTTTCATGGGCTTGTTCCTCTCGCAGCTGCTGCTTTGTTGGGTAAGTCTGGAGCTCAAAGGCCGTCAAATCTGTTGAATTCTGTTTTTAAGATCAACCTGATAGCGATGGCCTCCAACCTACTAGCTTCTAGCTAGTAGCGGTGGCCTCCAACGTCAAATGGAACTCCTTTGCTATGGACCTTTTCCATCCTTTTCCACTGGTCACTGACCTACCGAGTTGGGACGTCGGTCTTGGGGCACCTCTGCGGCAACCAGTTGATGAGACAACCAGCACAAGTCCTGGTGCCCACCTCGGTCGGTGGCGCGTCAGACGGCGACGCGCTGTGGCGCGTCAGACGGCGACGCGCGGGCGACGCGGCGTGAGGTCACGGGGCTCTCACGATCCCCCAGCGATATCTTTCAGGCCAAACTTGTGAGGGCGTCGACATCGCACGCTAGACGTGAGGACGTGAGACGGTTCTTTTTTTGTTGGTTGTTTTTTTTGACAAGAGTTTTGTTGAAGTCATGAAGTTTTGGTCTCAGAGTGGAAGTCGAGCCTCCCACGCGACGTTCGGTGACCTTTCGCCAGAGCTTCTTTGAAGATGCCGCGGAGTTGCCCTTTCTGACGCTCAGTTTAAGGCAGGAGGGTGCCCTGTTGCAGAAACCGTTGAGATCAAGTCTCAGCAAAAACGCGAGAAGCTCGACGAATTTACTAGGTTGGAGGCTGTCGGTATTCATGTCAATGAATTCCTCTTGAAGCTCTGAAAGCACACAATCCAGGGCCTTTGTTTGACAACTACCCAAACCCAGGTACAGAGGACAATCGCCCAGATTGCAGACTTGCGGTATCTCGTGCTCATGTGAAGCCTTAGTACTGCAATAGAGAACTCTTGATCCCAAGACCTTGCAGTGGCACTAGTTCCCCAACTCCAAAAAGCTACGACGTAGGTCAACGCGAGTAATTTGCGTCATTTCTCCACCGAGAGCACAAAATGAAATCCCACCTGTTTCTATGCAGCTTAAAGATCATCCAGCATGTGCAGCAAATGCAGAATGTCAGGGAGGCGATGAAAGGCTTGAACTTGAACAGCTACTGCAACAACTCTCCCAATGCCGACCAGTGCGCCGACCAGAGAGATTCCCAGTGTCACTTCTGTGTCACCTCTGTGTGACCACATGCTTTTCTGTCCTCTCATGGCATCCATGAGATGTCCGAGATGCATGAGGTATTGGCCTCCAACCTAATAGCAATGGCCTCCAACCTAGCGATTAGCCAGGTATTTGCACGATATTTGGTTGGGCTCGTTCCTTTTGATGCTCAGCCAATCCTTCATGGCCCCGCCCTGAGCAACCGTTTTCTGGTGAACGTAGCTCCTAGTAGCTTCTAGTTTCAATTCTAATTAGATTCTAATTAAATTTAGATTCTAATATGTCTAATTGATTCTAATGTTACTTATTTCTTGTTTCTCATAGCAAACATTGTTCCTAGCAGTAAGGCCAGGAGCCCCGTTTGTAGCGTCCTTGCTCCGCTTTGTCCGGAAGGGTCTTCTCATCTTCACGAGGCCATCGCACTCCGCGGTGAAAAGCAACGCGTCGGTGTACACGAGTTGAATGAGGCCAGGAACCGGATGTGATCCGCAACCGGAGGAGTTCTCCGTTCTCTGCTGTTCTTCTGTTTGGTGCAAAGAGTGAGTTCTTTGCTGTTCTTCTTTGTGGTCAAATCGAGTTTTTTTCTTCAGATTTTTAGAGCAATCGATTCTCTGTGTCATCTGGATCGTGCAAAGAGATTGAAAGTGGGAATCTGGCACAACAAAAGCGCAAAGCTTTGCCAGGACGAATACGGGACACTTGGCTGCAAAGCAATGATTAAGGTGAATGTTTGTTCAGTCCAGTAGCCCAATAGCAATGGCTTCCAGCCTAAGAGCGATGGCCTCCAACCCAAGAGAACATAAGAAAGAGTGTGTAAAAACAGACTGGCTGGAACCACGATTTGAGGCTGGCCGGTGAGGCAGGACCGGATGACGCCTCCGAGGATCTCTGAAAAAGCGCTGGTTGAAAAACACGGCACATGCCCTTTCTGTCCGTTCTCAATCGAGGCCTTTTAGGCCTCAGACCAGCCAGAAACATAGGCCTTGGAGACCAGCGAAAGGCGTTCTCGCCTTTGTTCCCCAGCTTTCGAGCTCCTGGGGTTTTTACAGTAGTAACAAGTGCCTTACTAGTAGTAACAAGAAGCTATTAGAAACAA
>CAXAMN010028184.1:532145-544200 GCA_963970005.1 Durusdinium trenchii | reverse complement strand
TTAGAAACAATAAGCTAGTAGGAACAAGTGCATCGCTACTAGTAACAGGTGCCTTACTAGTAGTAACAAGAAACTATTAGAAACAAGAAGCTACTAGGAACAAGCGCATCGCTTCTAGTAACAGGTGCCTTACTAGTAGTAACAAGAAGCTATTAGAAACAAGAAGCTACTAGGAACAAGTGCATCGCTTCTAGTAACAGGTGCCTTACTGGTAGAAACAAGAAGTTGGGAGAGGGGACTATGTCTTGTGGAGCCTCCGCTGCCCGCCGAAGCGGGGCAGAAAAAAGCAACTCCGCGAGACGCGGTCAGGCCGTGACCGGGCTTCTGAAGAATCCTTCCGCCGCGGGGAGCCAAGTGGGAGTTGAAAGGGTTAGTTTCAATTCTATTTGAATTCTTGCTACTACTAGTAAGGCCCTTGTTACTAGTAGCGATGCACTTGTTCCTAGTAGCTTATTGTTTCTAATTGAATTCTTGTTTTTCTAAATAGCTTCTTGTTCCTAGTAGTATGGCCAGGAGCCCCTAGCAGCTTCTTGCTACTAGTAGTAAGGCCAGGAGCCCCTAGTAGCGTCCTTTAACATGTTTCAAGAAAGAAAGAAAACATCGGGTTTAAAGGTCTAAAGAACAAGCAAACGACAAAGAAAGGGGGCAGGGTCGCAGGGCTAAGGGTTTCAGTCCAAGGCTTCTATCGAGCCTTTCTTGCGTTGAAAGACTGTTGCTGCACAGCAAGACATCGCCACACTGACAGGTTGCTGGTGCAGCCTCCTTGGTTGGTGGTCCCCTTGCAGGTGCTTTAGCTGGTGCTGCATCTTGGCAAGAGAGCTCGTGGGTCATGCGCAAGCCTGCGTACTGTGTACTGAATGCCTTCAAAAGGGTCAGACTTGCCAACTCCAAACTAGTAGCTTCTTGCTACAAGTAGTGTCCTTGCTCCTAGTAGTAATGCCCTTTGTTACTAGTAGCGATGCCCTTGTTCCTAGTAGCTTCTTGCTCCTAGTAGTAATGCCCGTAGCTACTAGTAACGTCCTTGCTCCGTTCGTAGCGATGCCCTTTGCTACTAGTAGCTTCCCATCTGAACGGATGGCTCTTGAGGCAGCTTCAGCGGCGGACCGCATGGGGAACTCCGGTACTAGTAGGTCTGGATTCTGGCCGATGCGCACATAGACGCACCGCGAGTAAAGAGTGCAGAACTGCCAGGCAAAATGAACCAAAGACAGAGAAGACACGAAGAAAAAGAAGCGCACTGTGCAATGTTCAAATCTTGAGCCCAAAAAGGCAGTGAAACAAGTTTTTTGGAAGTTGGAGATGAGAAACGGAAGCACTTCCATTGCGGAAGCCGCTGAGAAGTACTGAAGATCACCGGAGTCTTCCGAGGCCATCAGGATGAGGAACGAGTTGTGGCAAGTCGCCAGACAGGTCCCATCTTGCTGGGTCCCACAGGTGTTGGTTAAAAGCTGATGTGGTTCAGCTTGTTGATGTGGTTCTATCTCTCAGGTGGTCTCTCACGATCTCTTCCTGACAAGTGAGGTCTGCCTTGAGTAGGCTTCAGGATTACACCTGTTCTTTCGGAACTCGGAATAGTGGCCTTGGTCTTTGTGGCTGAGCTCCTTTCACTCCTTTCCAATGACAAAGCCGAACAGAAAGCAGGCCAAACGCAGGACTCTGAAAGCCCCTGACGTACGATCCAGTAGATGTTACCTCAATCCAGATCAACAGCAAGAACTGGGCCGCGCGCATTGCCTTCCCATGGATGGTGCGGATCAGCCGGCGTCTCACGAGTCAAGGCTGGCTCTCCAGAAACAAAGACCGACCTCAAAACCAAGCCAGCTTTGAAGGTGACACGAGATGATATTGTTGTTGGTAATGCCCTTTGTTACTAGTAGCGATGCCAGGAGCCCCTAGTAGCGTCCTTGCTCCTAGTAGCGGTGCCAGGAGCCCCTAGTAGCGTCTGTTAGACCTCTTTTGTCTTTAGACTTTCTTTCTTTTGCCATTGGACACGCCGAGAGAATGTCGCTCTGCCTCGTTTTCTGAGGGCTTCGCCGGCTTCGCCTCAAAACCAGGCAAGGGATCTCGGGAGCTTCTTCAGTGGAAACGGTCGAAAGATCCAAGAAGGATTGAAAACTGCTTGGTCAAAATGATAATGACGGAGTCATGCAAACAAACGATGGACGACATGTTCAAAGTTTGGTCTTCGGTGTGACAAAACGGCGGTTGCATTCTTTTCACGATTCTGTTTAAAAGGAAGACCTGGAGCAGCTTGTCGAACTCCAGGCGAGCCTCCGTTGAAAGCGGTTTGGACTTCACACGAATTCACATTGCCAGAAGCTTTTGCTGAGATACGTGTTCATTTCGAAAGAAACCTTGAGAAAAGCTTAACGGTTTGGTAGCAAATGAAGAAGCGCACTTTTGCAGAATGTGTCGAGGCGCTCTGCAAATCGCAGGCCTGGTGCATGGCATTTGCAAAACAGGTTGAAATGGAGAAGTTGGTGAATTATTTTTGGGAAAATGGCCAGAAAAAAAGGAACTTCTAGGAGTTGTTTTCTGTCCTCCACAGCAGCAGAAGCGCCTGATGATTTACCCACACGGAGCAGTCTGCGCAAATGTGCCGCACTCAGGCCGCCCGGATTGTGGAGCTCGAGAACCTTTGCACGCAACAGGAGGCACGGGATGCCAAGGTTTTGCGCGTGAGAAGCGGGAAGAGGTTCGGGAAGGAGCGAGTGGAAGACGTTGCACTTCCTTTTCTGCAAGCTTCATTCAAGAAATTAGATCGCTACGTTCGGAGGAAAGGGCATCGCTACTAGTAACAAAGGGGTGTGTTTGAGATGGAGAACTTGTGAGGCTCGTATTCGTGAACTGGAACAGGCCGAACGTGTGGCTCCAAGCGAGTGGGGAACGCATTTCGCATTTCTTAGGTTTAAGACCGGCAAGTTTCTGTCAATCAAATGCCTTTTCTCTTTCGTTGTTCTTTTGTTTTTCGTGTGTGTTTTATGTTATTTGTAGCTTTTTTCTCTGCCTTGAAATGTCAGGCTTGTGTGACTTCGGTTGAAATCCCTTCCGCACCGCTAAGCTTGCTAAGGCATTCGAAAGCTGACTGCACCGAATGGTGCAGAGATGGTAGGGAGATCCAGCAGAGCACAGTTGAACATCCGGACGAAGCAATGTCGAGCGAGTGGAAATTCAGGTGTTGTGAAGTCGAGATTCATTGTTCTTTCTTTTATGGGCCCTGCTACTAATTAGGTTGGAGGCCATTGCTATTCTTTCTTTGGCCCCGCTACTACTTAATTAAGTAGAGACTGCCTACCCAATGCCACGCGTCTTCAAAGAAGCTCCCCTTGCCCGAGGGCGAGGGGGCATGACTGTTCATGTGGTTCCTAGATTTTTTGGAAAAAGCTTCACTCTCAAGCCTCAACATGTTTACGGATTGCAGCTATTATTTGCTCCTACAACTGCAGGATAGGTATCTTCCTAAATTCTCGGACTTCACAGACTATCAATTTGACAAACTCAGGATGTGTTCGTCAATTGTTTCTTTCTTGTTCTCTTCTTGTCTTCTGGCCTTCTCTGTTCTGTTTCTCCTTTTTTCTTAAGATCCTTGTCTTGTTGTTCTCCCAAAAGACCCTAGGTCTTGCACTTCACCAAATATCAATCTATCTGTGTCTAAGAAATAGGACGTTACATGGTCTTAAAGTGTTAACGACAACAGTGACAAGCGCTTGAGCTGTGAGGTCAGCCAGTCCGGGAAGCCCAGCATTCCGGCCAGATAGGGGTTCAACCAGCGCTTTTCTTCAAGGAATCGTGCTTTTCCGATTCTTCGTTTCATATAGCTCATGAGTGGCTCAAGTGGAAGGAAAGATCCGGAACTCATGGGACAAAATATGACGCTGAGACTGCTTGGAAGGCGTTCCTTGTCAGTTCTGTTTTCTCAGGCTGTTGGTGAGCCCACGAACCAGCCTCGGGAGCACGACGACTGGTGCCCCTTTTGCCTGGAGACTAAAGTTGGAAACGCAAAGCGTCTGGTACAGATTTCTTGGCTTTTGGGGATTCTTGTGCAACCGAATAGCGATGGCCTCCAAGCTAGAAGCGATTCGATTCTTGTGCAGTGAGAGGAAATTGAGTAGATCAAAAGCCTGTTCTTTGACGAGTCTGTTTTGTCACGTTGCTGCCCAAGGCCAGTCCAAGGCAGTCAGGCTCGACTGTGGCAGCTTTGTTTCGGGGTCAGCGCACGAAGACCACAAGCCTCACAGCTCACAGAGGTCCTTCTGAAGCTTTCCAGCGTGCCAAGGACGGGTCAGGATGGTTCATGCTCCTAGCAGCTTCTTGTTACTAGTAGCGAGGCCAGGAGCCCCTAGTAGCATCCTTGCTCCTATTAGAAATGCCCTTTGCTCCTAGTAGCGTCAGGATGGCTCATCCATTTAGTCCTGAGTCACAAGGTGCATGACAGTGACAGCCCGATCATGTCGCATCAACCAGCCCGCAGAAGGTCCAATGCTAGTGACGATGTTTCACAATCATCAGCTAGCGCACCCGGCCACGCACAAGCCACCAATACATGGACCTGTGCACTGCAGGATCTTGCAGAATTGTGGGGGCAAAGGCCTGGCATCATAGTAACAAGAAGCTACTAGTAGCAAAGGGCATCGCCACTAGGAGCAAGAAGCTAGTAGTAGCTCCTGGCCTCACTACTAGGAACAAGAAGCTACTAGGAGGTTCTTTCAATAGAATGGACGACCGTTTGCCTCCTTACAGGCAAAACATGTGATGTTGGTCGGTGTTCTCGATCGCACTGATGGATGCTTAGGTTTGTTTGTTTAGCCGCTCACGTTTGGCTGGCTTTGCACACCTGAGTTTGCCTCCGTTGTTTGATGCAGGTGTTCCCCACAACTTGCAGGAGCGGACAACAGAGGTATCTTATTGTGGCATCCTTTTGCTTTTAGCGTTGGTATCTATCTCGGTAGACACAGGCGAAGTACAAAAGATCCAATTTTCTGTCAATCCTTGATTCGATACATTGACTTGTTTCAGGAGTACTTCCATCTCCAAGGCCATCTCCCAGGAGCTATTTGCGGAAGGAGGCCAGGTCTTCGAAAGGTATGATGAATTTCTCTTTGCTTCAGATCGATCTTTCGACCCACCTCTTCAGGTCAAAACTATCGTGCAAAGGCCCACTGGAATGCCAGCCACTGGTCAGCAACAATTCCTTTTTCCTGCGCCAAACCAGACCAGAGGCTTTGAGCAAGTTATAGAGAATCAAGAAGAGGTTTCATCACGTGCTGGCTGTGTCTTTTCTTTCCGACCTAGGAGATGTCCCGCAGCTTGTGCAACTCTCAGACACAGAAAGATGTCGGTTCTGTGGCACAGCGCCACTCTGAGGCTGCTGCCCAGCCCCTCTATATCTGAGTCAAGGCTCCAGATGACGAACCAAATTCAATCCACACGAAGAAAAGAGCTTCCACAATTCTCAGCTCCAAGTGATGAACACTCCAGGCCAATGATGTCACCGGCTCCTGTATATCCACTTGTTGCTTTGAAGCACTGCAAATGCCCAAAAGAATCACGGCGATTCACTGAATCATAGTCACACATCAATTTGACCTTCTTTGACGGTGAGAGAGACCTCGCAGCTGAGCAGAGGATGTTTTGTTTCGATTGGCTTCCATGAGTGGTCCGACATTGTATCGTATTGTTTGAGGCTGATTGCCTTTCAAACACTTCCCTATGCGACTGTTGCATGTGTTTCAACACGGAGGATGTATGGTGGAAGCTGCGGGTTGTCATGGGAATTTCATGTTTGGTCGGCAGTGCCTGACAGTCAAAGGAATGCAAGAAGCGAAATCCTGGTGCCCATCTGACCCGAAGTTGTGCGTCAGTTCCAGCAACGAGACCCGACGAGCCAATGTATTTGGTGGATTGTCCCACTCCACCATGCTTTTGAGCTAAGGTTTCATCCACACCAGGCGCACTCCCTTGTGCTTTCGTGGCTGATTTGTACAGCGGACTTTTGAACCAAATCGTGTTGAGAATGTCAGGTTCTTTGCTGGCTCCTGGTCGAGTCCAGGCCCTTAGTCGATTGAAGCATGCAAGAACATGCAAGAACTCTTCAATAGGCCTAAGTAAGGTCAAGGAGCAAAGAAGCACCACATAGTCTTTCTTTCGGTCCTTCTTTCTTCTTTCTTGTTCTTCGGAACGCCTGTTGCAGGCGGAAAAAGCGCCAGGGTCATGAGCTAAGACATCCCACCACTCGAGGGGAAGAAAGACAGCAAGTCCTAAGGACTGTGACGATCTTCCAAGCCTCGCCAAGGCAACGGTGAATACCATTTTGAAACAATGATCAAAAGTGTTGTCCATTTGTGTTTAGAAACAAACATGTCATCGAGCAGTTCGAACATGTGAGCATGTGATCTCCCCCATTAAGATCCAGGCTTGTGCCGACATCGCCTGTGACCATGAGCATCGGCCCCAGTGTTGGATGATGGAGAGATGCAGAAAGTCTAGAGCAGTGAAGATCTCTTCAACAAATTCCTTGGCAAGCGCTTCCCTTGTTCCAAACTCAGCAACTGAACAAGATTGACAAGACTTAATCTTTCACACTCAGACTTCCGAATCATCTCCGTATCAAGTTTATAGCCAGTTCCCTTTTGTCCAGAAACCAAGCAACTAGACATGAATGGAAAAGTTCCTGGTTTTGGCCAACGTTCCGTTCAATACTATGTTGGTGAGAGTACACCCGAAAGTGCCTCCTTTCGGTCAGGTCCACGGCCGGTTCAAACTTGGCCAGAGGCAGGAGAAAAGAGTTCAAACTTGCTTCAAAACGCTGTTCAAAACACCGAGGCCAAAGCGTTTCTTTGGAGCACCGTTTGAACCTCGCTCCGCTGCGTGGTTTTTCATTTGACTCTAGTGAGCACTGTTGAGGTCACGCCATGCTCAGAGCGAAAGCTGGAGATTGACAAGGCGAGTTTGCAGGAGCTGATTTCTCATTTTAGTAGGGGAAATGGTAGGCCGTAGTAGGGTTAAATAGCTACCGGTATGGTTGCAGGAGAGTTCGCGCTTCTTCAAGGAAGCTCCCACAGCCTCCTTGAAAAAGCGCTTCAACATCACTTTCCAGGACAATGCAAAGACAAGTCCATGCAGTGCTCCGCAACCACAAGAGCGCGCTAGATGCTCAGACAACTCACCTGCATCCTTTCTTGTGTTTGTGCATCTGACAATGGATTGAGGTTCGACCGATGAAAGCGCAGAACATGAGTGCAAAAAGTTATTTACACCCTGCGGGTTGTTCCGCCGGCCTTTTCAGCCAATGGTCCCAAGATGCGGATTACCTTTTGCGTCAAGAGGAAAGACTGCAACAGAGCAGAAAAAGTAACAGCATCATCCAGAACACAGCCGGAGCAACAGAGGAGCCTACATGAAATGACGTGCATTATGATACAATAAGAGAACAGGGAGATGAAATTGGAGGATGCAAAGTATAGCCTGCCAAGCAAGAAGACAAATTATATGACATGTGACACAATGAGCGAAGTAGACCGTGCGAAGCAGCAAACGTACATAGCATTCCGTCAGACATGATACAAGAGAGTAATGCGGACATGTGTGGCATGGTGATTTCCAAGCACTCTGAGTCTGCAAAAAATGATAGATACGTAAGTGCAGGTGCAAAACCTGAGAAAAACGCATGCAAAGCAGCATGGACAACGACAAGAGAAGAACGACGATAAGAAGGAAGCGCACACAACCTTTCACTTTAGCTATGATATATGTGAGCTACATACATTCAGAATGTTCTTGGGGGGGAGGGGGGGTCAAGTTAGACGAGGCAAAAACTTGCTCCGGAGACACTTTCCTTATTACATATAGATTCAACATAACTTAAGCTACATACAAGCCACATTGATAAAACACGCCGGCGCCGGCGGATTAAGGTTTTGTTGATTTTTCAGAAACCAGTGTGGTGAGCGTGTGCAGTTTCCAATCGTTTTTGCACATATCGTGCCATTTTGTGGCCATAATGCACAACAGGCAATCCTTTTGAAAGCAATGAGAACCCGATATTCAAGAAAGAAATTCAGAATCGTTTAATCAACAAAGGAAACAAAACACAAAACCAAAAAAGATCGGGTCTTCTCGCCAGCGCGCTTCCGCTGAGATGTAGTCAGCGTCCATCGTTATCTCTGGCTCATGGTGGTGTTGAATGATAATCATATACATTGGAGAGTCCACTTTCTCTGGACAACGAATCCCAGTAATTATTGGTTGTAGTTGTGGTCTTTTGCGTTTAGCGTCGTGTGGCCTGTTGGTTGCCATTCCTGAAGGGATTCACGATGCCCCGAACTGCGCACTACTATTGCTTCTACCACGGCAACACTACTACTACTACTACTACTACTACTACTAGCACTACTACTACTACCACTAGCATTACAAGTAGTTCCCGGGCAAGCCGGCGGCGGAAGTTTCCTATAAGAAGAAATTGACCTATAGGAGTGTCCACGTTCTCTCCAACATGCGCGTCCTCCAGTCAAACGCACGCGCTCCGGACTTTTGACCCACGGGATTCCACGTGTGTAAGGTGTGTGTGCCCCCTGCGAGAGATGACACACATCCGGCCACCACGACTTGCCAAGGATGCGGTCCACATCGACACACATCCCACCGTGGCATTCTTCAGTGGCGGCAAACCTTGCATATCACACATCGAACTGAATGGAATCCGAATTTGAATGTAAAATCTGTCTTGAACTCTGAGACTATGTGTGATGAGTCTTGTATAATGAGGGGTGTATGACAAGTGATGAATGATGAGTGGTGTATGTTGAGTGGTGTATGATGAGTGGTGTATGACGAGTGGTGTATGCTGACTGGTGTATGATGAGTGGTGTCTTGATCAGCAGTTGAATGTCCTGTCCTGCATAACTGCAACCAAATACTATCAGTATGAACTGAACGTGCAAGCCGCAAGAGATGACTCAGCAGCGAGAGATGACTCAGTCGCGAGAGATGACTCAGCCGCGAGAGATGGCTATAGCGAGAGCTGACTCAGCAGCGAGAGATGAATGAGCAGCGAGAGATGACTCCTCCACGTACTGTTCGCCAGTACAACTCTAGTTGTACTACGAAGTCGCCAGTCCTCAGCTTCTAGCTGCACAGATTGCTCCGCGTGCTGAAGTTGTACTACAAAGTCGCCAGTTCTCATCGTCCAGCTTGCCAGATACTCCGCGTGCTGAAGTTGTACTACAAAGTCGCCAGTTCTCAGCTTCCAGTTCTACAGATTGCTCCGCGTACTAAAGTTGTACTAGAAAGTCCCCAGTTCTCACCATCCAGCTCCACAGATACTCCGCGTACTAAAGTTGTACTACAAAGTCGCCAGTTCTCAGCTTCTAGCTGCACAGATTGCTCCACGTACTAAAGTTGTACTAGAAAGTCGCCAGTTCTCAGCTTCCAGCTCCACAGATACTCCGCGTACTAAAGTTGCACTAGAAAGTTGCCAGTTCTCAGCTTCCAGCTCACAAATTGCTCCGCGTACTAAAGTTGTACTAGAAAGTCGCCAGTTCTCAGCTTCCAACTCCACAGATACTCCAAGTACTAAAGTTGCACTACAAAGTCGCCAGTTCTCATCGTCCAGCTCGCCAGATACTCCGCGTACTAAAGTTGTACTACAAAGTCGCCAGTTCTCAGCTTCCAGCTCTACAGATTGCTCCACGTACTAAAGTTGTACTAGAAAGTCGCCAGTTCTCAGCTTCCAGTTCTACAGATTGCTCCGCGTACTAAAGTTGTACTAGAAAGTCGCCAGTTCTCACCATCCAGCTCCACAGATACTCCGCGTACTAAAGTTGTACTACAAAGTCGCCAGTTCTCAGCTTCTAGCTGCACAGATTGCTCCACGTACTAAAGTTGTACTAGAAAGTCGCCAGTTCTCAGCTTCCAGCTCCACAGATACTCCACGTACTAAAGTTGCACTACAAAGTCACCAGTTCTCATCGTCCAGCTCGCCAGATACTCCGCGTACTAAAGTTGTACTACAAAGTCGCCAGTTCTCAGCTTCCAGCTCCACAGACTGCTCCGCGCACTAAAGTTGTACTAGAAAGTTGCCAGTTCTCAGCTTCCAGCTCACAAATTGCTCCGCGTACTAAAGTTGTACTACAATGTCGCCAGTTCTCAGCTTCCAGCTCACAAATTGCTCCGCGTACTAAAGTTGTACTACAAAGTCGCCAGTTCTCAGCTTCCAGCTCCACAGATACTCCGCGTACTAAAGTTGTACTACAAAGTCGCCAGTTCTCATCGTCCAGCTCGCCAGATACTCCGCGTACTAAAGTTGTACTACAAAGTCGCCAGTTCTCAGCTTCCAGCTCCACAGATACTCCGCGTACTAAAGTTGTACTACAAAGTCGCCAGTTCTCATCGCCCAGCTCGCCAGATATCCGCGTATTAAAGTTGTACTACAAAGTCGCCAGTTCTCATCGCCCAGCTCGCCAGATACTCCGCGTACTAAAGTTGCACTACAAAGTCGCCAGTTCTCAGCTTCCAGCTCCCCAGATGCTATGCCTGCCACGAAATCTGCGCATGGACGTTGACAAAGTGCTGTGCCTGCCAGGACATCTGCACATGGAGGTTCACAAAGCGCTGTGCCTGCCAGGAAATCTGCACATGGAGGTTCACAAAGTACTGCACCTGCCACGAAATCTGCACATGGAGGTTCATAAACTGCTGCACCTGCCACGACATCTGCGCATGGAGGTTCACAAAGTGCTGCACCTGCCACGAAATCTGCACATGGAGGTTCACAAAGTGCTGCACCTGCCACGAAATCTGCACATGGAGGTGCACAAAGTGCTGGGCCTGCCACGAAATCTGCACGTGGAGGTTCACAAAGTGCTGCACCTGCCACGAAATCTGCACATGGAGGTACACAAAGCGCTGCACCTGCCACGAAATCTGCACATGGAGGTGCACAAAGTGCTGTGCCTGCTAGGAAATCTGCACATGGAGGTTCACAAAGTGCTGCACCTGCCACGACATCTTCACTTCAAGAAACAAGTGAAAACTCTAATCCCAATGGACGGACGATTCCGAGAATGACCCGAGACCGTCTCGCAATCGTCGTTCCGCAGACCTTGCCTTACCAGCATCGGAGCCACCGGTTCCATTGAAAAATACAGCATTTCGTGCCTTCGCTATCTCTCCACAACGCATTTTGTCTTGCGCCTGCTACGAAATCTGCACATGGAGGTGCACAAAGTGCTGTGCCTGCCACGAAATCTGCACATGGAGGTTCACAAAGTGCTGCACCTACCACGACATCTGCACATGGAGGTTCACAAAGTGCTGCACCTGCCACGAAATCTGCACATGGAGGTTCACAAAGTGCTGCGCCTACCACGACATCTGCGCATGGAGGTTCACAAAGTGCTGCGCCTGCCAGGTAATCTGCACATGGAGGTGCACAAAGCGCTGCACCTGCCACGAAATCTGCACATGGAGGTTCACAAAGTGCTGCACCTGCCACGACATCTTCACTTCAAGAAACAAGTGAAAACTCTAATCCCAATGGATGGACGATTCCGAGAATGACCCGAGACCGTCTCGCAACCGTCGTTCCGCAGACTTTGCCTTACCAGCTTCGGAGCCACCTGTTCCATTGAAAAATACAGCATTTCGTGCCTTCGCTATCTCTCCACAATGCATTTTGTCTTGCGCCTGCCACGAAATCTGCACATGGAGGTGCACAAAGTGCTGTGCCTGCCACGAAATCTGCACATGGAGGTTCACAAAGTGCTGCACCTACCACGACATCTGCACATGGAGGTTCACAAAGTGCTGCACCTGCCACGAAATCTGCACATGGAGGTTCACAAAGTGCTGCACCTGCCACGAAATCTGCACCTGGAGCTGGAGTTGCCTGGAGCTTGAGCTGTTGAAACCAGAGCTGGTGTATGAGCGGTGTATGATGACTGGTGTATGATGAGGAGTGTGTGACAAGTGATGTATGATGAGTAGTGTATGATGAGTGGTGTATGATCAGTGGTGTATGATGAGTGGTGTATGATGAGTGGTGTATGATGAGTGG
>CAXAMN010028184.1:513942-526985 GCA_963970005.1 Durusdinium trenchii | reverse complement strand
TGGTGTATGATGAGTGGTGTATGATGAGTGGTGTATGATGAGTGGTGGTTCAACAGCTATGTCCGTAACACGGAAGTTTTGCACACTAAACTTCCTTTGACTACCATTAGCACTACCACTACTATTATTATTACTACTACTACTACTGGTACTACTACCACTACTACTACTACTAATACTACTACCACTACTACTACTACTACCACTACTACTACTACCACTACTACTACTACTACTACTCCCACTCCTACTCCTACTCCTACTCCTACTTACTACTCCTACTACTACGACCACTACTACTACTACCACCACTACTACCACTACTACTACTACTACCACTACTACTACTACTACTATTACTACGACGACGACGACTACTACAACTACTACTACCACTACGACTACTACTACTACTACTAATACCACTACTACAACGACGATTATAACGACTGCTACTACTACTACCACTACCACTACTACTACTACAACTACTAAGAATTTCTATTGATCTTTTTATATTGAAAATTTATGAATTCGAAAAATGCATAGGATATTATAATAGGCCGTATAGGTGATTTTTTTAAAGCTAAAATATCGATATGTTGATATTCGATATCGTTTCGTTAATATTTGTAGGCTTTTGGGAAAAATGTTGGGCGATGTTATTGGTTGCATAACGTTAAATTGGTAAATAATTTTATTTATAAATATTTATTCCTTAAATATTTATTAATATAGGATATATGATATTATAATAATAGGTGTTTGAAAATAGATGATTTTGATTTATAATATATTTTAGAGGATGGTAAGATATTAGGATTTGAATTGCTAATGGAGGTTAAGATTATTAAATAAAGGATATAAAGAAATTTAAATAATATAACGATATATTTGATTGTTCGATAAAATTAATATAAATTATACTATATTTTTTATAATTTGGATGGATTATTAGAATATTATTTTTTATATATATTTTTAATAATTATACGATATTTATAGAAATTTATTTTAGAATCGAATATTAATTGAACTTACTTTATATTATAGTAAAAATTACGAATTACATTAATGATTTTTTTATTTGATTTATATGATTGATTGATATTAATTTTATTTAAAAATTTTATGTTTAATAATATAAAAATACGAATGTTATGATATATATATTAAAAAAATATTAATATTGTATTTTATTATGCATTTTAATCGGATTATATTGATTTAGTTATTGATAAATTTAAAGAAGGATTTATTTTTTTTTTAACGAAAATTTATATTTTTTTATATTATTGTAATTCGAAATTTATAATATTATATTAATGGAATATTTATTGAAAATTATTTTTATATATCGTTGAAATATAAGTATTTTTTAAAAGGAATTATAAATGAAAAAGAAATATATATTTATATTATTTTTTAAATTAAATAAATAAATTTTAAAAAAAAATATATAATTATATTGAAAGTATTTTAATTTTAAATAGAATATTTATTTTTATAAATTTATTTTACCTATTGGAATTATTTTTGGAATTGGAGTTTGCCCAAAATTTATAGGTTAAAAAAGGAATGGGAAGTAGATTATAATGGTGCAAAAAAAACGACGCAAATTTTATAATTATTAAATATATAACTTAAAAATATCTAATACGTTAATGATTTCTTGTATGGTTGCCATATAGATTATCCATCCGATTTATTGCAAAATTTGAAAGATTATTAATCCATCCGAATTGCTTGTTATACCGATATGACATTTCTAAAATGAAACAAAACCCATTAAATTCCTGTGCTTGTGGGGTCTTTTGGGAAGGACGTCTAGCCCTTGTCTGTTTTTAACTCCTTGACACAGGTTTTTGTATGATGATTCAATACATCCTCGGAAATTACGATCTTGAGGTTCAAATTTCTTGGTTGAAATGCAACCCATTATTATCTTTCCTTCAATTTATTTGGTCTATTGGCGGCCATTCCTGGTGGAAAATTCCCCTCTACAAATGATTAAAATTTTCTCCACGGCGCCCTTTCGAAGATTGGAGCTTGGAGAAAACAGCTGGATCAGGATGACGCCTTTGAGCTCCTGACCGAAATTATTTAGGTCAATTTTTTTTTTGTTGTAGCATCCGCGTGCCTAAATCATGTCGATCTTTGTTCATTATTGTGGGAAGTTCCATCATAAGCTTTTGCGAGAAAAAAATTCATTCCCTGACCCAATCCCAGGACGCAATTTGCTTTGTCGTGTATCGCTTAGCAAGGAGCCCAACGACAGCGTTGCGGCCCCTGCTTCATTGTCCTCCAGATTGACCTCCTGGCGAAAAGAAAGACGATGGCTTAAATGTAGGAGCTGTGATTGATGCAGGATGCCCAAAATTGTGATTTTCATCGAGGCAAAGCTGCAGGGTGTGGCATCATATTAATCTTCTCCTTGACATTTCAAGGCATGGAATCCTGCACGGCCTCCTTCCTCAGAACAATGAGGTGGCTTTGGATCTGGCCAAGGCAAGGCTTGAGTATTTGAGGTCTGCATATTGGCCGATCAAGTATATCCTGGTCCTGGAGACCGAGGAAGGCTTTCTTTTTGGTTAAGATTCCAATGGGTTATAATGGATGAAATTATGATTCGATCTAAGGGATAACCAGACCAACAATGGTTCATTCAATCTATCCAAAAATAAACTTGGGGAAATCCATTTCTGGAACTATTCCGAAAGATCAACATTGTCATTTCCAAGCCTGGTCTGGATTCTAATCGCCCACCTTTCCTTCCATAAAGGATTGATGGTGAATTCCCATTCATTTCCTTAGTTTGAAGGAGCAAAAAAAGTTTGGAATATTTGTGGTGAACATATGTTTTTTTCGTCGGTCTTGGTTTCGGATGAAAGGGAAGAGGATGGGGAGATCTTGAGCGAAGGCTTGCCGTGGACTTTGGCAAGATATGGTTGAGGTTGTGCTCACGTCCATGGTGTTTGTTGCGAGTTACGCCGGGATCCCGGTTCCATCTCGAACATTAATATTTAAATGTTCCTGTGTAACACGCTATATTGGATTTTTGCCGTTAGAATCAAGGTGTATGCTAGGTCAAACAATCAACTATATATAATGCGTGGCATCGTTTCGGCACCACTTCAGTGCTGCTCGGGCCCTTTGTTGCAACGCGCGGCACTGCGATGGCAAAGGGGGCCCAGTGGGCTCACATGCATTTTCGCAGATGTCCATTCCATCAAAATTCTCCCGGTGCGAGGTGCTGAATTTTTATCAACGAACAAGCAATTTAAATACATTCACATCCGTCCCTTCACAACATGATATGCAAAAAGACGCGCATTTACAAGTTGCGTCCACCCTTCAATGGTAGACATAAGTGATATCACAATGTTGGGGCCCTCTATGTACACTGCTTGGTTCCAGTACCCCATTTGCGTTTTACAAAGTTTCAATTGGATCGCATTAAAGAACTTCAAAAAAACTTACAATAGAAAACCACGAAACGCAAACGGAACGATCCACACTTGCGCCAAGAAACAATGTCGATGGGATTGAAGGAACTGTTGGTGGTGCAGTTGTCCCTCAGGTCGGGTCATCAGGGGCAGTTGTCCCTCAGGTCGGATCATGATTTCATACACAGAACCCGTTCGAGTCTCAACCAAAAGGCTTTCTCCTTCTCCAGAGCCAGACATGTTTGGTCATCCAATCTGCACACCTCAAAAAGCCAAACCTTGCCTTCTCTTCCCAGCTATCGTGTTGGTTCTGACCAGCGTTGCTATGGTGCCACTTCTTTGGATGATGATGGACAACGGCCGCCAAGATCCCAAGCCACCTCACCAGGAGGCAGGCCGTGGAGGCTTCCATTCTTGCCCTTTGAATGTTGAAAACATGCGATCGAGAAATTTATTAGATATATACTGGAAAATACAACTTGGTATTTTAACTTATATAACATGTTCAAAAATATTTTATCGGTATGGTGCGCGTGGGGTTCCCTGCTCCAGCAGCAAATGGTCCCGGCACAGTGCACGCGCTCGTCCACGGAAGACGTCTGCGGAACCATGCGGGTCACCATGAGGCCCAGCAACAATGAATCAACAAGGCAATTATTTGACACCATGGGGGCAAGCCATTATGAGGGTTAGGCCTTCCGCTTCCAGTTCGCACAACCAACCAACCGTTCTAGCCCAGCGAGGATGCTTTGTGACCTCCCGACCCAGTGCCCCAATTGCATAGGATAGATCAGGACTGCTTCTCACCGACATTCACAGGATCATCCTACCAATCGCTTGGGCCTGTCTCACATCCTCAATCTTGATCTCTTCATCGACCTCCATTGCGGGGAGATGTTCCTTGGGCAATGGTGTGGATCTTTTTCCCCAAACAGTTTACTGTTGGGGTTTCTCAATGCCTCAGATCTCTCGAAAAAGAAAACTTAGTGCAATTGTGGATGGATTTGGATTGCCTTGGTGCAGGCAACTTGGCGGGTCACATTCGCGTATCATGCGGTGTGGTGGCATTGCACTGGTGACTTTGATCTCCAGAATCGGCCTGGGCAGCAGGCTTGATACATCGCAAATCTGGCCACAATCTAGGAGTTGATGGGTCACTCGGCTCTGTTTCTGATGAATCCCGTCATGGTTCCATGCTGGCTTTGGTCAACCAGGTCATTGATTAAATCGTTGAAAGCGACTAACTTTGTGCACGGAGGTGGAATCGAGAAAAGGATAATGTGTTTTTTGTTAAATTCCAAACCATTCAGGAGGTCGTGTTTTGATTTGGCCCGCTTTGACAATGGCCAACCTGAAAAACCCAAAGCATTGAAGGGACACAAGCCATTGAGTGGCCGCAAACCAAGCCAGGATTGCTCTGAGAAGACTGACATGATGCGAAACTGTGCAGATTTTTCTTGATGAAACGCCAAGCTCCACACAACAATCACAGGAGCTTGTTCCTCTATGCAAAAAACAACTTGAGTCTTTTTGGACGCTGGTTGCTGGAAAAAGGTTTGACTATCTTCACCACCCAAGAGGATTGGGAGTAACACCGAATAATTTCATTCGACAACAACATCAAGAATTACACAGAATGAGCCAGGGTCTTCTTCTGTGGCAAAAGGATGAGCATCCAAAACAAAAGCAAAGAGGCTACCAACAATACATCAAGCTGAAAAGCTTGCCGAAAGCGAGGATGGCTTTCCTCGTGTGCTGGCCATGTTGGATGAATGCTTCACGAGTTGAAGCTCCACGTTGTTCAGAACAAACATTCCTCACGTATCGTTCAGAGTACAAGGAGAGGCAGCGTGAAACAAAAAAACACGGTGACCATCCAGAATGTCCCCAATCTTCATGAAGAAGCAGTCGACTTCCAAAGCTGTTTTGAGCAAACTGGTCGTTCATCCTGTCAAGTCCTTCTCAACATGAAGACATGATTGACGTCTCTGGCGTGGCAATGAACTATCACGATGATCTTGGAGGAATATACGGCCTCAAGCTGCTCAAAACACAGCGCAACCAGCAATAGTGTCAGGAAGCACAAAAAAATGGTATTTTCTTTTAAGGTGTAGGCCTCGTAGTCAATCTCCTCATCCTCATAGGTTCGGTCAAGGATTCACGACCAGTGTTTCTGCTTTTCCAGGTTGGGTTGCGATGTCGAGGAAGTTCGGAAGTCCTGTCTAAACAACAAAATTAACACCTTGATCGTTGGAAATCTCTGTGTCACTGCCACTGAGACGGCACCAGCTGACGTTTTTCCATTGTTTACTGCAGCACTCCTCAGCAAAACACAACCAATGATCGCTGTGTGAAATTACATCCATTGTTCATATGAAATTACATCACTGCAGTTCTTGAGTGAGGTTACCACTGCTGCTGTAGACTTTCCACGCTTGGAAGTAACCAGAGCTCTTCCCTGAGGAGAAAGAAAACATCGAATCTATGCGTGATGGGAATCCCCACGGGGGACCAATACTGGTCGTTTAATCTTGACCAACATGAATGGCTGCGCTGGAGGAACAACTTGCCTCTGAGCTCAATGACTGGAAAAGGGGCTGCGGTGATTCTCTTCCTGACTTTGTTCGCCTGAACCTTTCAGATCCACTTCCATTCATTTTCCCTTCTGCTTTCGCATTCAATTCATTTTACAAACCTTTTCACATCCCTGCAACAAAGCTGCACATTCGAGTTGCCAAACCAGATAAAGCTGCCGCTTTATTCTCCCTTTTCAGTTGACATGTGACCGTGGTTGCCTGTTTGCCATCAGAACTGACTTGGAAAGCAAAAATAACACAAGCAAGACTTTTTGGAAAGCAAAAATAATATCGTGAATATTCATCGTGCCTCAAAAAATGGTTTCCACGAACAGAATTGAGACAAAATGGGGAGTGGACCTCGACTAAAACCAATCGTTCAAATTCTGCTCTGAAAGGACCGAAGTCATCTTCGTTACCATGTGGCTCATGCACAATGTCTGGCATTTCACTTATCTACTCACTTGAGATGTTTTTGCATGGGAATTCCGAAGAACAGCTGCCGCCACACCACGTCCGAGTCATGGGCATCGGCCGCGCTCGCAGAATTGGCTTGAGGGGGGAAGAACCTCCTTATGAAGGTCGACCAGATGGAAAAAATCCTTGCACACTTTGCCGGTCCAAAGGCCGTTAACAACAAATGTCTCGACCTGCTCAAATCATCCAACATGAACTTCCCCTTTGAATTTCGATTGAAATCAAGATTTTATGCACAACAAAAAACGCCGTGCTCTTATGGTTGTTTTGCACACTGCTGTCCTCTGTGTTCCCAAAATTTTTTGCGTAATATTTTCGCGAACACACCGTGGTTTTCGTGCCCATAAACAGCGCTTTAGATCAGTCTCACGCAGGGGCCACCTATCTTCTTCCTCAGCGACCACACCAAAGCTACCAAGTGTTGTTCATTTAAAAAATGGTGTGTTACATTGATTTTTTTGAATATTCATTTTGAATGGTATATTGTACTTTTAACGAACGTTTTATATTTTTCAATTTGTGAATACATTGGATTCAGTTTCTTGCATAGAAGCATATGAAACGAAAAAATCTTTGGAAATACGAATTATTTTCAAGATTCATAAAACCCTAAAATTAATTTTTAATCCTGTTGCTGCAGTTATTTTTGCACTTGTGTTTGGCCGGGCAGAGGCGCGACTTGTAATCTTGAAGTGATAAAATACTGCCCGGAACAAGTAGTGTTGGGGCAGCGAATCCGGTTCCGTTACCAATGTTAAGATCAACACATGGTAGCTTAGGTTATGGTGGCTGTGAAATGAATTGAATGTGAAAGTAGAAGGGGAAAATGAAATAGAAGTGGATCTCAAAGGTTCGCGAACGATGTCGCGAAGATGGTCACCGCACCGCCAGGCACCAAGCTCAGAAGCCAGTCGTACCTCCCAACGTAACAATTCAGCCACGGTCGCGCGGCCCGCCCTTGAGCCGAACCACCAAAACATCAAGAATTCATAATCCTAAGTTCATAGAGTGAAATTCTCAAATATTTTATTCAAAATATCAAATTTATTTAACCTTGATTAATATAATATTTCTATATGAATATATTGTATCAAAATATTAAATTTAAGTGTAAAATTTATAATGTATTTACATATATTATTATTAAAAATGGTATAATTTCTCTTATATGTGCATGCAAATATTAAAACAAAATATCAATGTATATGTTCAAGAAATACTCAATAAATATATAAAATCAAACAACCAAATATGATCCAAAATTAATTATAACGAATAAAGTTAAAAGGAAATATTCTTTTCTTTATGCTAACGATTCTTTTTTTATGCTGGATTTGGGTGGGTTCATTTTTTTATGCTAACGGTCTTTTTTTATATGCTGAGGGTCTTTATTTTTATGCTGAGGGTTTCTATTTTTATGCTGAGGGTTTGTATTTTTATGCTGAGGGTTTAGTTTTTATTTTTATGTTAACGAATGTAATTGTCGCGGGATTTTATTTGAAAATGAATTGTCGCGGGGCTTTAGTGGAGAATGTAATTATCGCGGGGCTTAGTAAAGCATGTAATTGTCGCAAGGCTTTATTGGAAGGGCGGCGGCTCACCTGCGCATATAGATTTAACTCATCTGCGCTCACACATTTTGTTAACACTTGCGCCTATCTATGCACACAGATTTGACTCATCCGCGCACACAGTCCATCGGGGAAACTCAAGTGCGCACACAGGCCCTTTCCCGCATGTTTGCTCACTTTAAAAGGGTCGTCAAGATGGAATAGCCACTTCCTCCTCTAAATTTTACCCTGCCCACAAAAGGGTGAGTCAAGTTGAAATGACAACATCCTTCTCTAAAATTTACCCACCCGAGGGTTACCAAAGGGTTCTCAAAATTCTACCCTGCCCACAAAAGGGTGAATCAAGTTAAAATGGCAATATCCTCCTCTAAATTATATTTTCGGGGGGTTCACCAAAGGGTAAATCAACTTATAAGGGCAACATCCTTCTTTAAATTTTACCTTGCCCATAAAAGGGTGAATCAAGTTAAAATGGCAACATCCTTCTCTAAATTTTACCCTTGGATGGCTCACCAAAGGGTAAATCAATTTGACATGACCACTTCCCTCTTTAAACTTTTTCCCTGCATGGCCTACAAAAGGGTATGTCAAATTAGAATAATCATTTCCTTCTCTAGATTTTACCCTGCCCACAAAGGGCGAGTCAAGTTAAAATGGCAACATCCTTCTCTAAATTATACCCTCGGGTGGCTCACCAAAGGGTAAATCAATTTAGAAGAACAATATCCTTCTCTAAATTTTACCCCTGCCCACAAAAGGGTAACCAAGTTGAAATAACCACTTCCTTCTTTAAATGTTACCCCTACATTGCCCACATAAAGGAGTATAGCAACATCCTTCTTTAAACTTTACCCCTACATCGCCTACAAAAGGGTAAGTCAAGTTAAAATGGCAATATCCTTCTCTATATTTTATCCTCGGGTAACTCACCAAAGGATAAGTCAACTTAAAATAATCACTTCCTTCTTTAAGTTTAATTCCTACCTTGCCCACAAAAGGGTAAATCAAATAAAAATAATAACATCCTTCTTTAAATTTTACCTCGAGTAACTCACCAAAGGGTAAGTCAACTTAAAAACCCCTCTCACGATATAAATATAAAAACAACGACGAACATAACATACCTTTTTTATGCCATACAATACAATATTACACAAAAAACATTTAAAGCCAAATAATTACTAAAACTCCCCGACGATTATATTCGATAACACCCCGACGCTTACATTCGATACTAAAGACCCCCGACAATTAAATTCTATACTAAAACTCCCCGACAATTACATTCGGTACTAAAGCCCCTCGACAATTACGTTTTATACTAAAACCTCCTAAGAATTACTTTCTGTACTAAAACCTTCCGACAATCACTTTTTATACTCAAACCTCCCGACAATTATTTACTATACTAAAAACCTCTCAAAAATTACTTTCTGTACTAAAACCTATCGACAATTACATTCTATATTAAAGCCTCCCGACAATTACATTCTACACTAAATCCTCCTAACAATTACATTCTACACTAAAACCCCCCAACGTAACCTCTTCCCACAATACCACATAAAAAAAAAGAACCCTTAACATAAAAAACCATTAGCATAAAAAAAAATCATAAACAAAAAATTACAAGTATAATAAAAAAAACCATTAACATAAAAAACCCACTATAAGCATTAAAAAAAAAAACACATCCCAAAAGCACACCAACCCCGCTATAAGCATAAGAAAAAAAACCATTAGCATAAAAAAAAACACCCAACCCAATTTAAAATAAATCAAGATTATTTATAATAAATCATACGAAATTCGAATCCGCGACCGACGACGTCGGAACGTAATAAAATTACTCAATAATACATAACCCAAGACGAAAACAAAATATACTATATTTAAAAATCGAAATATATAAAATAATATATTATTTAGAAAGAAATCCGAACCGCAACGGAAATCATAAACCAAAAAAAAAAACAAGATTAAAAAAGAAAAGGCAAACATATAAGAAATAATCTAATTATTTCGAATATTTTTCTTCAGAAATCCGCGTATTTTTATTCGATCGCACCCCAATCCGTAATATTAATACTAATTATCATAAATTTTCCCATACAAAAATGCGATTTGGGGTTTATAATACAATTGAAACGTCCTGTATAAAGTTCGATTACCTTTGATTCCCCCAATCAATCTATTCTTTCTTTTTTCCTTGATGCGATGCTTGGTCCCTCATTGGCAAGTTATTTGCTTTTTTCACTTCATTTGCTGAGCGCAAACTTTGTGCACATCCCAGCGATAGCCTGAATCATCAATACAAATTGCCAGAAACAGACCGGAGAGCTAAGAAGAAATGCAGTGACGCGCAAACTTCACCCTAATTTTCATGAAAGTATGCCTGGAAGAATAGGCTGAAGATGGAACATGTAGATATAGGTCCACCTCAGCTTGGAGGAGGAAAACAAAAGATATCTCTGGTGCCGATGAAGCGGAATCAATGAGCCATTCCTTGAGATAAAAAAGAACTGAGCTGCAGGATGGCAAAAATGCCCCACATGAAGACATGAAGGATATCCATAACGGACACTTCAACGATCTCGCCTCAGCCAACCACGGAAAGAAATGAAAAACCAGACAAAAAGCTGAAGATAGGAAAGAATCGGGGTGCCTCACTACTAGTAGCAAGAAGCTACTAGGAACAAAGAGCATCGCTATTAGGAGCGATCGGACGCTGCGAACGTAGGAAAGAACAGGACTCTCTGTGAAGCCGTGGAGCCTGCTTGCACAAAGGTGGACTGGGTGCGGAGCATAGATCGCTCTGAGGCAAAGGTTCGGTAGAGCAACTCCGGCAGAAGCACCTAGTGCTTCCGCAGAACTTTCTGTCTTTCTTTCCTTCAGAAAGAAGCATTGTTTTCGACCTTTTCTTCTTTTTTTACCCTTTTCTGGGCACAGGTTCTAAACCGCGAACAAGAACTACTATCTTGACAGGATACACTCCAAAATCATTGGAGCACTTGATTGTGCCGGGTTGCAATAAATTCCAAAGCCAAAGCATCCAAGAAAAGAGCAGGGAGATCTGTCGAAGAGAGAATCCAATGGCAGCCCAGCAAGTTTAACAACAGAGCTGCACAAATCCGAGGTAAAAAGCAACCTGTGCGGTACCAGGGAGTTCGTGCGCGGCTTCAAACGTCGGGCGGAAGCATAAGTGTGCAATGCAGACCCACGAAGACTTCTGCTAGAAAGCAGGTGTGCCAAGCGACCCATACAAAGGGATGCCTTCATACCCCTGGTCAATCCGACCTTAGTTGCAAAGAAGCTCTTGGACATGGGAGAATGCGGATCCATCCAATCAAAGAACTGTGTCTTGGTGAGATCCAAGTTGAAAGGCTCTTTGATTGACCTTTCCAACCTTTGGCCTCATACAATGTTGGTTCCGGTCAAAGTCAAGTCAAAGGATTCATCCTCTCCGATCTGAGCCATCTCATGCCATCTCACCATACCAGCAAGGGCTTCGCTACTAGGAGCAAGGACGCTACTAGGGGCGCCTGGCATCACTGCTAGTAACAAACTTGGTGTCTTCATATTGAACCGCATTGAACCAAGGCGGCAATGGTGCGGTTGCTTGGCCCATGGTCCTTGGCTCCGCCAAGCGATGACTCCCCATTCCTCTCTTTTTCAGGAACCAAGGCGTGAGACCGACGGACCTTTGCGGCACCGGGCTTTCGGAAGCTCTCAAGGAAAGGAGTTCCAACAAGAAGCCCAAGCCTTCAACGCTCCAAGCCGAGCCTCCAAGCACTGGGTCACTGGCGCGATGGGTGTGACCCAAAGCAAATCCTCAGCATCTTTGACTTTTTGCCAACAATTTAGATGGATCTTCTTTCACGGTAATGCCTACGCACCGGCTGCTTCTTATACTCATCCTTCATGAAAACATAGGCCTGAGGTTGATCAAAGTTGGGCATACAACGGTTTGCTCACCACAGTATACAAGTGCTGCCTCATGCCTTGAACTGGTTTCTCGGAGTGTACTGTTCAAAGAACTGCAAAGAGCTGGACATGTCTACCTACCGTTTTGTCAAAGCGAACTTCAAGACTTGTGGAGCCGCGGAACAAGTGGTAACTGCTGGTCGAACAGGATCTTTTCCACAAGTCATCTCAACCGTATCCTCTGCGAAAATTAAGGCATAAATGATCCGCTTTAGATGGAGTAGCCTGGAAAATCAAACAAACACTTCAGGCAAGTGAGAAAGATGACACCTTTTACCACGCCTTTAGGGCCTAGGATCTTTTTCACTATTCCAAAAAGCAACACACACCAAACGAACATTGGAGACAGCGAATAGTCGCATTTTTTCGACAAATCAACCACATGAATGAATGCGTTCCACACCGTAGACGCCTCGCTCGTCCAAGGCTCGTAGGCCAAGATACTGGCGGAGCGCACCTCTGCGATGCAGGTCAAGGTCCAAATGAAGACGATGGACTCAGCGCGGTGGCGCGTGCACATGTCACAAACACATGTCAACACATGCCGTGCACCAGTGGGTTCCAAGTGTGAAATTAGAAGGACCACCTATGGGTGCGTCGCATTGGGGGACGTCTCTTCTTTTGGCCAAGGAACCGCAGTGAAAAGCGGCTGTGACAGCGGGATGTTGCAGATCTTCGCTTGGTCGCTGGAGGACAAGGAGCTGAAAGCTTCCTCGTTGGGTACTGCACCAGTCTTCCCACGCCAGAAGCCATTCACTGTCTCCTCCACTTCAGCCCCATACAGGGCTTTCTCGTAAAGGCCTGGTTGAAGTCGTGAAGATGTAATCCAAACACCACTAGGAGCAAGGACGCTACTAGTAGCTCCTGGCATCGCTCCTAGGAACAAGAAGCTAGTAGGGGCTCCTGGCATCCCTACTCGTACTAGGAGCAAGAAGCTACTAGGGGCTCCTGGCATCGCTACTAGGAGCAAGAAGCTACTAGGGGCTCCT
>CAXAMN010028184.1:453540-498066 GCA_963970005.1 Durusdinium trenchii | reverse complement strand
ACCACAAGCGCCCAGCCTGTGAAAAGAAGTGGGAGACAGACAAGCCAGCCGGGAACCCGACCACAACCGCCCAGCCTGGGAGACACATGAAAAGAATTGGGAGACAAATGAAAAGAACTGGGAGAACCCGACCAGACCATCCAGCACCAAGGCGACCATTCTTTAAAGCATTGAGAACCCCTAACAGTAAACTGTTTGGGGAATAAAAAATAGACATGTTGCAACTTCCAGGACTTTAGGACTATGGGACAGCTTGTGCGAGATACATCTCCAAACCTTCTGTTTTCGCTGGGTAGTTCTGATGGCTTCAGGTCCTCAAGCTTCATCTATCTCTCCTCCGCAACTCCCCCGGCCCTCGAAAGCGGAGAAAGCGGCACCGTCTCTGCGTCGCTGCCCACCATGGATTGGAAGCTGGAGCTGACCTGGACGTCCCCACGTGTGCGTAGGCGTGGGAGCGTGGTTTACAATAGAAGGTGATTCGTTGTCGGAGGCATGCGCTACAAGGCCTACAAGGCCCGGGGTTCTTTTGACAGTTTCTTCCATTAGGGGATTGAACAAGTGTTCAGCACAATTCTGAGAGAGACGACAGCCTGAACAAATGCAGCATCAACCAAGAGGTTCAACAGTGTGAGCCACCTCAACTAGAGCCATTGATGTGTGAGACACATCAAATCTTTGCGTGCTTTCCGTCTATCAAAGTAACTACTCCCCTTCGTTCAAAATCAGTTCTTTTGAGAAACACCATTCATCTTTTCAACAGGCATTTAAATGCTTGTTACTACTAGCTTCTTGTTACTACTAGTAAGGCACTTGTTACTAGAAGCGATGCACTTGTTCCTAGTAGCTTTTTTGTTTCTATTTGCTGGTTTAGACCTTGAAATGGAATGGCACGAGTGTTTCTTTTTCCCCAAACAACGGTTGAAGAAGATGTGCAGATGTGTCTCATCCAACGCTCCGTGTGTCCGGTGTGGGCCTGGGGCGAGTCGCCCAGAGTTGATGCAGATGCTTGAGAAAGTAGCAAATAGCTACTAGCAACACAGGGCATCGCTACTAGGAGCAAAGACGCTACTAGTAGCTTCTGGCCTTACTACTACTAGTAGCAAATAGCTACTTAGCAGCTACTGGTCATTTTCGCTTTCAGTTCTTTTTCCTTGGAGGCTTTTCCTGAACTGGTTCTGCACTTTGTGGAGCACATGGCGAGTGTCGTCCACTTAGCGACCAAATCCTGCACGACACATTGAGGTCCCAAGACTTACTTCAAGGCCTTCGAAACACAACACTCAAAATCTCGGAACCAAATCATCAGTACGTGAGCTATCCTGCGTCCAGTTACTCCGTGACTTCATTAAGGTAGGCGCCTACTTCATCAAGCAAGGGCAGGCTGAAAAAAGGAAAGTGCTTGTTACTACTAGCTTCTTGTTACTACTAGTAAGGCACTTGTAACTAGAAGCGATGCACTTGTTCCTAGTAGCTTTTTTGTTTTGTAGGAATCGATCCACCCAACATGAAAACGACCACGGATCGATCCACCTGCTTCGCTGTTCGTCCACCCGGTCCAACGGTACCGCGCCTTGGGCGCTGCTTTGTCAGCTGCGATTTTTACTCGTGTGAGCGCTTGAAGATGCGCCTCAGGTGTCATGGGGCGAATTCCCTAGAGCAAGCTCCTTGATGCCCTTGTTACTAGTAGCTTCTTGTTACTAGTAAAATGGGTGTCTTTCCCTCTCTCTTTTAGGTTGGAGGCCATTGCAATTGGGTTGGAGGCCATCACTAGTAAGGTGGAGGCCATCGCTATTGGGTCTCTCTTTCTCTTTCCGTCTCTCTCTCTCTCTCTTGGGAGGCTGATCGCTTTGCTTTCGGTAGCTCGGGTGAAACTTGGAGCATCTTTTTGGCTTCCCTTGTCCTGTGATAAACAGCCTGCTTTGTGGTTGGCACATGGGGTTTTATCCAGAAACCATATAAAACCATCACTCCAGCGAATGCCTAAGCATTGCAGGCGTCGGGTGCGAATGCCAGGACTTGCCGGACGACTTTGCGAAGAACTCCATGATCTCCTTCGTTGCACGGTGCAACTGCACCACATCGACTTCAGCACAACCAAACACCACCCCGTCCCGCCCAGAAACCTTGTTACTAGGAGAGAGCAACTACTAGTAATGGCCTCCAACCTACTAGCGTTGGCCTCCAACCTAGTAGCTTCTAGCTACTAGTAGCAATGCCCTTGTTACTAGTAGCGATGCCTTTGTTACTAGTAGCTTCTTGCTACTAGTGATGCCCTTTGCTGACATGCTGGGGATGAACATCTGTTCCTTTTGATTCTACGACTCAATTTATACACTTTCTGTGAGAATATTGCTCGATTGCTCTGCTCCATTGCTGGCAGTGAACTGGTGAGTTACTGCGCATGCTGCAGGCAGGGCCCAGCTCAGCTGGATCTGAGCGAAAAACTGTTGGATCTGTGAGATCTGTGTGAAACTTTGTACAGAAACTGAAGCACAGCTATGATGCACCACGGGCCTCCAAAGAAGGCGGTGGCATACCAGATCCTTTCGTTTAAGAAGCCTTGGCAGAGAATGTAGCTGACCAGGATCACGAGAAATCCGCCAGATGCCACGAGCAGTAGAGACAGATTGGTGCAAATCTCTCGGCGGATGGAGCTGGCTCTTCGGCAGTAGCGGAAGGCCAACCAGGTCATGAAGTCCAGTAAGATCGGGCCACAAAGAAGCCAAAGCACTAAGCCTTCGATGATGAATGACAGGGCCTCTTCATATTCATGGATGATTGCAAAGGAGGCCGCCAAATCCAAGAAGCCCCAAAAGACGGGAATCGTCACTGAGAGGCTCCAGTGTCTGGTGAAGACATCCTGCTTTAAGCGCCAGGTCACGGCCGCCAGAAGCTCCGATCGGATGCAATCTTCGAAGGCCTCGGGGCTGCCGAACCAGATGGAGACCTCGGGTCGAAGGCCGGTCGAGGCGAAACCGACCAGGCGGTGACCAGATGGAGCTCAACGAAAACCGCGGAGTCTGCTCGTTTGCCGATGTGCTCACCCAGAGGGTTTTGACAGACACACTTGACAGGGACACTTGACGGTGCACGTTAGGACTGTGATCCACCGATCTCTATGAACTTGGAAAAGAACGCAAAGAACCTCATCCTTCGTGGCCTGCTGGCTGGTGATTTCATCCTTTTCCCCTCAAAAAAATTGCTGAGATGATCTGGTGCGTCCAGGCACACATTCCTTGACGATCTCCCGGTCACACAAGAGATCCACACCTTCGAGTCGATGCCCTAGATCGCAACAGGCGCACCGGCAATCGTCGAAGCTGATGTTCTGCAACCTCTCCTGCATGAAGGAGAAGAAGAGGAGCAGCCGTCTTCCCACTAGACTTGAGGATTTGTCATGACATATTGACATGCATCAAGAATGCATCAAAAACAATCCACTACCAGGAAGACAATTTCCAAAGTGCCACCTTGCACCCAATCGGATGAGGACCGGATAAACATGGACGCAAAATGGGTCTCCACACATCTCTGCGTTGTTCCAAACTGATGCGTATCAGTAAGGGTCTTGATTACGAGAGCAAGTTGGGTCTTGATTACGAGAGCAAGTTGGGTCTGGTTTCGGGAAAGCAAGATGAGTCGGACGTCGGACTCTTTCACTTCTCTTTGGGGCCCTCCTGGAGCGTTTCCAACGAGCGGAAGTAGGCGCGCAGGGCTCCGACCATCACGTAGCCCCCGATGAAGAGGAAGAGAAGGGCGCCCAACGCGGGCAGCAACGATCCAAAGGGCCACCAGCTTGGATTGAAGGAGATGGTGGTGACCGGGAGCATCACAAAACAGATTCCCGAGAAAAGGATCATGGAACATGGGCCCAGAAAGGTGGGTCTGATGAGTAGCTTTGCTTCACTGGATCCTCGGCTCTTTAAGAAGGCGGAGAGCTCGAAGAGGCACCAGAGTCGAGTGCTCCAAGTGGGATCCCAAAGCACCATCATTTTCTCCGATCGCTTCAAGATCCCACCTAAGCTGAAAATGCTGGCTTTCTTCTCCTCCATGTTGTTCTTGTTGATGCAAATCCGATCCAAAAAGACCGGCTCTCGTGGACGCCAAAGGAGCAAGACCACCACTGCGACCACAAAGCCGCTGATCAAAGACCAGCTTGACCACTTCCAGTCAGGGCTGCGAGGGGCGCGGACAATACCAGGCAAAATGCCCAAGCTGAACAGAACCATGCTGATGAGTGAGAAGCAAAGACTGAACCTGGCCCGCTCCGCCGTAGGCGCCTACTTAAGCAAGGTAGAAACTTATTGGCTACTAGGTAGAACGCAGGATAGCTCACGCTTCTTCAAGGAAGCTCCCCCCGCCTGAGGGCGGGGGAGCCTCCTTGAAGAAGCGCTTGCACTATTCATTTGGTTCCTAGATGTTTAGGGAAGCCTAACTTATAAAGCTCATGGCCCCTCCTACTAGGGTTGGAGGCCATAGGTTGGGAGACGTTTTCACTTGGACGTGGACTCCATGGACATAGCATTTTGAAACGACCAAAATTCAAGTAGCGATGCCCGGCCGTTCCTATTAGCTTCTTGCTCCTAGTAGTAGTGCCAGGAGCCCCCTAGTAGCGAACATTGCTCCTAGTAGTACGGCCAGGAGCCCCTAGTAGCGAACATTGCTCCTAGTAGAGGAGAAAACTGGGACCTCAAGAAATTTGAAAGGTTGTTCTCTCAGCTTTCGGAACAGGACTGCTGCCCGCCCATTGTAGTGGACCAAGAGCGTCATGATCTTCATCCAAGGTCCACCATGCCATGAATGTGACCAAAAACACGAGATTTTCTCGCTCCTGAAACCTGAGTTTTGCTTGACACGAAGCGAAGCTCGAACTTTGGATTCCTGTCAGTATCCTAAAAAACTACCAAAGTGCATCCAAACGGATTGGTTGAACATGGGTTGAACCATCAAAGCGACGAACTGTGACCTCTCTCGGACGACCAGGACATGGATCTCAAACATCGTTTTGAGCCCCGCAAAAATGGCCATCAGGATCCATCCGGATCATCTTTCAGCCGCTTATGTTATCTGATACAAATCCAACAAGCCGTGCTGCAAGTGCTCTGGCATTCGATAGGCAACACGGAATGGGATGACGGACAATGATGCCTTGATAGGCAAAGGAAACTGGTTGCACTAAGGAGTTTGTTGAGCTGTTCTGCGCCATCCCGTGACACAACAAATAGCAAACACTTAGTACATCACACTGCTGAACCCACCAGGTGAAACCGAGCCTGCGACCTCCAAACAAGTGAAACCTGTGAAGTCGGTGATTGGCCACGAGCGGCGACTGATTCACGCGACTTCCTGATTCACCAAGCCACGGATTCACCACTGCACCGGTGTTTCTGCCGGTCGTAGCTTTGTTCGGAGAACATGAAACAGCTACAAACCATCACACGTTCGATTCTATGACTTCAAAACCCAAGACAAACCCCTCCCAAAAAGAAGCAACACAACGAACTCCCAAATTCACCGCTTAGTCGGTCTTGAAGCTCTTCAGGTAGAGGCTGCCGCAGTCGTCGCTTCGCAGGGCCTCTGCGCAGCCTTCCAGCGCCTGGTGCGCCCGGGTGGCGCGCAGCACCTTTGGCATGGAGATCTCCATGCGTGCCACGCGGGTCGCCACCTGAAAGGCTGGTGAAGGATGTTGCCGAAAGCGCCCCACTCATTGATCGAAAGCGCTTGAGGTCTGAAAAAGGGCCTGAGAAAACCTACTTGCAGTGGCCTCCAACCCAAGAGCGATGACCAACCAAAATCACTCGCTTTCGCTCGTCTAAAAAGGCCCACTGGCTTGGAGAGATGGAGTTTTCTTTTTGGAAAGGCGGAAAAATACAGAACAGCTGCAATGGATGCTTTTGTCAATCTTCTTTTTTCCCCAATAGCCATACTCTTGCAAAACTAATAGGCGGACGGGCGCCGTTGGGTCACCGTCAGAGCTGGTGGGCGGATGGTGTCCCGGTCGTGTTGTGATGGTGTCCAAGGAAGAGATGGTCGATGTGTTGAAAACAGCTGTTTCCAGATTTTGCTTTTTGTCCTGGTTTGTATCTTATTGGGGTCTCCAGCTGGAGTAAATTTCTTCCACTCTTAGGTTTTCTAGGCCCAGACGAGTGCTTTCTCAAGGCGCTTCTCGCCTTCACTTGCTTTGCCTCGCGTCCACCCTCGCTTCGCTCACTGGAGCCATGGATCTCGTGCTCCATGCAGCTCCGAAATCACGGTGTCGCTGGGTCCCCGAAGAATGCCCAACATCGGTGTTCGGCTTACCCCAAAAAGATTTGATCACTATCACTCTATCACTCTATCATTCTATCACTCTATCACTATGACTCAATATGATCATTTCTGAACTGAAGGGTTGGCAGTTGCTTTTGTGACCCTTCGATGGAGACATGAATTCTCCCTTGAGCCAATCGGGATCGAGGTAGATCGAAGGAAACACACGCTCCAAAACCATGTCCACTTCCTTCGAAGCCGTGTATGATAACCTCTACCGCGTCGAACGGTATCCTGGTTGACTCCCAGCCGTGCAGGGCCTGCAGGCTGGTGACATACAAGGTCTTTAGATCTGATTTTTCTTTTTTTGTGAGGTCACAGTGGGCACGACCCTCTCGAAAGGCGCTCATCGAATTCAATAAGGTATCCAAAGGCGCTTGCCCTGTCTCGCTAGTTCTTCTCAACAGCTTTCCCAGAGCAAAATTCAAACTCTCTCAGCAAACTCCCGGTCCTGTGACTTCAACCGTCTGGAACCCCTTCATCTTGGCGTGATCGAAGGACGGCAAGCTGGTTTACCTGCTGAGAGGCGTGGGTCCTCTTGTGCCTTCCAAAAAGGAAAAAAACACATGGCGATTCTGACAAGGGTGCTTTTGTCCTACCAACCAATAATTAATGTCTATGTCCTACACCTCCCCCCCAACCTGCTGAACCTCATGGGCAAAACCGCCGTGAATCAGCCAGTTGAAGCCCATCTTCGGTCTTCGGTCTTCTCGCCGGGTCTTCCGGTGAACTCCAGCTGCGCGCTTGCACTCCTCTCGCGCTGGAGGACCGGGGCCGAGGGACCCGAAGAAAAGCTTCGACGGGTGCAGCAAAAGGGTGCACGGTGAATGTGCTCCGCGAAAACCGGTGGTGCGAATTCGACTTCCCTTCTTGAGCTTCGCCGATGCTAGGGTGAATGAATCACAAGCTCTAGAACCTCTGCAAGGGAGAGGTTTAGTTTACTGTTCCTTCGGAATTGCCTGGGCTCACATGAGGGTGCCCCTTCAGGACCTCGGCCAGATCCGCTCAACCCACTGGCACTTGCCCAGCTCAAAAGAAAAACGGAAGCTCCTGATAGCTCCAGTCAGGACATGTCGGCTCGCTCTTCGCTGCCATCGGCCCGTATTGATGAACTATTGATGTCCAGAAGGAACCAGTGTCAAAACCAACTGTCACTTGCGAGATCCTGGAACATCCAAAACTCAACCATCATTAGTTTTGCACCGCAAGGACCGGAAAACGTGAGAAACCTCATGAACAGCTCCATGTGGTAAGCCTGGTAAGCAGAGTCATGTTCTCTTCATGATCCATGCACCAGTCAATGTGGTCAACCTGATTTTGAGACCCTGCGAATGCCCTTCAGGTTCCTCGTCCGGCCGGGGTGAAAGTCCAAAGAGGCCGCTGGTGGGGGTGCTACTTTTGACCTGACGTTGAAGACGCCTGTTGCAGAGACATGGTGGCAAGACATAGGCCCTGACTCCGCGAGAACGCTGGCGACGCGACGATGCATTCGTGGAGGACGCCGCATGGGCCCTGACGCCGCATGCAGATTGCGAAGAATTCGGTCAAAGCATGCACTTTTGCCGCGCGAGCTTGGCAGCATCGTAGAGCCCCGCTCCAGGCGGAAGGATGTGCAGCACTGAGCCACGAGCTAACGCCATTGGGACAGAGCCCCACATGTCTCTGCTGATCTAAACACCATTGTATATTGACCTCGCATGGCAGCATCCGCAGGCTGACGACTCCAACCTCTGCCTTCACCGTAGCGCTTGCAGGACATCCCTTGGCCGCCTCCATACTCGATATCAGCGTCGGGCATGTATATGAACTGAGAAAAATAGTGGTGAACCTCCATAAACCGCAGAAAACAGCGTCCTATATAGGGCCTATACGTGCAGGAGGGCACGGTGCTGAGGTAAAGGGTTTCGTCTCAAGCCCTTCCTTTGGCGTGAAGCTTCCTGTCGATTGAGAACGTTCCTTTTATATGATATCCTTTCTGGTTTCAATTCCACGACTGCGTGAGACACGAGTCCTTTTCATTTCAGGCCCCTCACTTTGTTTAGATGCTTTGTCTCTAACCTTGAATTTCATCCACTACCTTTTCTTGTGTTTGAATTCCTTACGTTCAGGCTCTGCATATCCTGCAAATCATTTTACGTCTGACTTCATCAGTCAGTGTGTCGAATTCATCCAAATTCAGAGTCTCAATCTCTCACACTCCCATACACTCCCCCCCGGGAAACTACAAGACTGCAATTTTTCCCTTGGGGAATGTGTCCTCGTCTTCGTGTTTGCTGTGCTAATTCGTCTGCGGTCTGGATTTCGTCTTCGGGTCAAGTCCACCCCCCCGGTTTGAGCGGTCCGGTGCTGGCCTTCTGTGCCCAACCATTTCACCAACTCAACACGAAAGCGCTGCATCTTCTTTTGACTGCTGAACATCTCTTGTCTTTACGATCTCGCGCAAGACCTCCAACAGCACCTGGCGGTACCTGCCCAATCCGAAGCCGCCGAATCAGGCTCCGTGCCCAAATGGAGGCACAGGGCGACTTCCCCATCGACCATTCGTTTTCTCCTTTTCTTTCAAGACAATTTTTTGTTGCCATCGCTAGTAGGTTGCATTATTTTTACAGAGATCTATTCTTTCTTTCTCCCTGTGTTCACCGCACGCCGTCCGCCTGGGAGAAGCCACGCACCAGGCTCGTCCGTTTTGGGTGGCGCCCAGGACCTGGACATGCTGCACTTCGACGTGAAAGGATTCCGATCTTCCGGCGTGGAACATTGGAAGAACATGGACATGCTGGACTTCTGGGTGAAGGGACAAAATGGTTGTTCATCTGAAGAGCATTTTTCGGAACCAAGAAGGATCAGCTCCAAGAACGGGAACTCCAAGATCAGGAGCATCGTCTCGGTCGACAGCAACCGTCTCGGTATGGCAACCGAAAAAAGAACGACGATCCAAACCTTGGTGCTTTCCGTTTCCACGACTGGGGATCGACTGGGGATCAGCGTGATGTTCACGTGGTGCGTTTTCACTGCTTTTCTGAGTGGTCCGGGCAGCAAAGACGCGCTTGCACGGTTCAGTCACGGCTTCCAAGGTGAAGATGTGCAAGTCCTGACCGGACAGCCACGTGGTGAAGTAAACAGTCCCTCAGCCGTTGACCTGTTGCCTTGAGCGTCTCTAGCTCTAGAAGCTAGGGGGGGAACTTGGCAGGTCTCTGAGCTTCCTTGACTCGTCATACCTTGCCCTCCTTGCTCTTTGAAAACGTCCACCAAAGCCACCAGCGGATGAGCATCTTCGATGAGTAGAGACGAACTGACCGATTCTTTGCAAACTAAGCCAGCCATCAACCCGAAACCCTAAACCCAGGTGACTCTGCTGTGGTACGGGATTCCTATCCATTTCACCTGGTGGTGAACATCTCCACCCGCTGCGCCTCCTCCTCCTCTTCCTCTTCCTTCTGCTCTGCCTGATCGAGGGGCTAAACGATTGTCACACGGATGTGGAAAGCACCAGTCATTCATCACCAGCCCGTAACTCATTAGATTAGGTTTAAAACAACACCATCTTCTTTTAAGAGTTCCTAATAGCAATATAGCAATGGCCTCCAACCTAAGAGCGATGGCCTCCACCTGACAAGCCATTCCTCACTGACAAATCTTACGGGCTGCTTCTAGTGGTGATTGCTATCTGACTGTTGGAACAAGTCCCAATTGAAGTGCATTGCTAAACTGCGGCATCCCGATGTTGTTCATGGCTTCTCCAAGTAGAGGACTTGGCCGATCCCCAAACTCGGGGCCCTGAACCTTGCGAGTCGTTTGCAGCGACTCCTGAACTTCACCTTCAATGAACAGTGAACGCAGAGATGGGTGGGACCCCGTTGGAGCCAGATCTAGAAAGAGGCACCCCAGCAAACGAAAAGGCCCAAATCGCACCCCAGCAGCGAACTCCTCTCCTCTGTTCAGATCGACCCCCCAAAAAGGAGGGAGCCTCTTGGCAGAGCCCCAAAGCCTGTTTTCAGGGTCTCTTTGAGTTAAAGCATCTCATCTGATCTGACCCAAAGCATCCAACATCGGTGGCCTTCACCATCTCCAGGAACTCCATCAGGGTCAGCTGCTTCTTCCGCGGGGTATACCCAGACAAGAAAGACACCTCGGAATCGGGACCGGGGTGACCACGCCACGACCAAGACGGACCTGAATCCAACATGCTTCGTCCACTTCACCATCACCCCCCCTCCAAGGAATCATCTTGAAACAAGTTCTTCTCAACTCCGGATTCTACCTGGCTTCAGGAGCAAAAAGACGATGTACATGAGCCTTTTTGGGACCGCCCGAGGTGCTGCTTCATCGAAGGGCTTGAGGCCCTCCGCGGGGAAGAGTGCCAGGCCGCCCTCTACGATGGGCAGATCCACCTCGCGTGTGCTACGGGTGCGCCGCCTGTCTGTCTGTCTGTCTGGGTGTTTGGAATTCGTCCCAATCAGGTTCTTGCAACCAAACAAAATGAAAAAGAACACTCAGTTGCGTCCTTTGGTTGACATTGAGATATCACAGGTTGACGTCCAGCTCGGGTGTCCTGGAGAGTCCAATCTTGCGCAAATTGTGATTGTTTGGAAACCACTTGGTACTGGTCAAGCACCGGTCAGAAGCTGCATGAAGCTACTACCAGGACCCTCCGGTCACCACCTGCGACTTTTAAGTCTCCAAAAGCCACCAGAGGAGACCTGTTGGAGGGTCCAGGTACAGTAATTTGGCTCTGATGAACACACCCGATTCCAATTGTCCTCCCCGTTCCGGAAAAACGCGCCTTCCTGCTCACACAGCAGGCGGCTAGAGTCCTTTTTTTTGAGGCGATCGCCAGTCTGGACAGTGGGGGGGGTCCTTTTGCCTCGAGTGACCTCTGCTTCTGTGCCTTGAGTGGACATCTGAAAAACATCAACATCGATCATCAGAGGCTTCGACGGCTTCAGCCTCTTCTTACGCAGGGAGGATTTTTGCTAGGCTCTGCTGCTCTCCCGGTGGCTCCGCCGGTCCTGGTGGCGAGGACCAGCTGCCCCAAACGGTTCGCCGAGAGCCGCTCCACTGGCAGATCCAGCGACCAATAGGCCTCCGCGACGTGGGAGCGCGTGGGAGCGCGGGGAGCGCGTGGGAGCGCGGGGAGCGCGGGGACGTCGTCCTCACTTCGGTCCACGAGGCCCCGAAGCAGTTGCACCCAGATGGTGGAATCCTCAGAAATGGAGAAGTCACCTGTGAAAGGGAAGATGTTTGGAATCTGCAACAAGATGTGAGGATTTTCATTCTTTCTTTCATTCTTCAAACTTTCCAACCAACGCCGATGCCCACCCAATGCCCACACCAGAAACGCCTGCAGGGCGGCCCAGCGTTCCACCGGTACCGGCTGAAAGAGACGGCGCCTCGGCATCGGTCCGGGCAACTGAAGCCTCCTCAATAAAAGAAACCAAAAGGAACAAACAGAAGAAAAGACACCTATATAATAGCGATGGCCTCTAACCTCCTCTAATTCCCAATTCCCCCATGGAAGTTGTGAGTGTTGTGGGGGTCCGAAGGATGATTTCTATTGTCCAGTCTTTTTTGGAGCGCACATATTCGGCGACGATGAGCTGTGGCACATGGGATGCTTCTTCACCTTTTGCTCCAGATCTGCCTGCACCACGCATGGCTGGCGCATTGGCGAGAGGTCGTGGCTGGTACCAGAGAGCTCTTGGCGCCTTGGGCCTTCAAGTCACGACTCCTTTTGTGCTTGGCGCCCTTGGCTTTTGCATCGAACATTTAACACAAAGAAAAAGGATCAGTTCTGGAAGCATGTTTAAGAACTCAGTAGTTCTCTCGTTGGGAGCTAGTTCAAAACAAAGGGAAAACAAGTTTATGATATATCCAGCATCGAGGCACTGAGGCACTGAGTGTTTGATGGTGATTACGGATTCTCAAGTAAATAAATAGAATCGAACCATTGTCTGAATCCTTGGGGGACCAAACCCTCCCTGGCCTCCACCTCCACAGGCTCCCATTCCTGTGCCGCTGAAGGGTTCCTGCGCCGGTCGACTCACTGTTGAACCTCCCACCCACTTCAATTCTTCTCCTCTGGGAAGTCAACCTCTTCTGACATGGGAACAGGTTGCCCACAAGTACTTTTGGAACCCCAAATCATCAACTCACAACCCTTCTTTGCAGAACCCTCGATGATCAGAACCTTTGTTTGTCCTTGAAAAAGAGTCCCCACCACACTCGAATGAAGGTCACAGGAGTTCTTCAATTATCCTCTAGGATCAGAACCTTTGGTTTCTTCAAAGGGGGCCGACCTCGCTTGCCCCGACAAAAACCAGCAAGCCTCGTTTGCAAAATGCAGCGCGTGTCTCCGTGTTTTGTGATTCGACTTTCTACTGAGGAAGATCCAGCCTCTCCAAAAAGTGCTGGTTTTGAGTGTTCAACTCTGCACACGCAAGATCCTTGCTGGATGCCATCTGCTACCGGCTTTTTCAAAAGAGCTCGGCTCTTGAGGCTCCCGGCGGGCTTTTGGGGCCCTTGCTCTTGGTGACCACGGCCACGAAGAAGCCACCGTGATGGGCCTGGAACCGCCGCCGAACCCCGTCCCGACCCGATCCGAACGGTCCCGGGCCGGTCGGCGAGGGCGGAAAGGGCGGCCACCATGGCACCACGAAATCGCTGAGGACTGGTGACGGAGGCCTTGCCAATTGCATTGTCCACTTGTGTTCAAAACGAGTCACCGATGGCACCAATGAGAAGAACGCCAGAGATACTATTCTGGCGGGTGAGCGTCACCTACTTCGTGAGACTTTGTGACTTGGTCTTGACTGGCAGCTGCCACTGAAGATGACTCTTGGATTTCCTTCCTAGACCAAAATTGCACATGCTCTGTCAAACTTGCACCTCTCTTGTGCTAGAACGGAGTCTCTCGGTACACCAGATCTGTACGTCCTTGTCTGTTCTCAAGCTATTCCCCAGCAAAACGGGACGTCTTCAGGCATCTGCCGACGGGATCTTTCTGTTTTCTTACGAACTCCTGGAAGCAAACGCCGAGTGCTTCAGCAATCGCCGAATGATGTCAAGAAGACCATGGCCTCCTTGCGGCATCCGCCTGTGAAGCCCCAAGGGCCAAGATGATGGCTTTCCGGCATTCTGTGTGTCTGAGAAGGCCATTGGATTCGAACTGAGGGCAGCCTTCCACCACAACACTGCTACCGGTCTAGCATTGCTACCCAATCACTACCCTCCTTTATCTGGGCAAATACACATTTGCAAGAGCTTGGATCTGCAACACCAACATGCTCCAAGTCCTCCGCGCTACGCTACGTGTGGTTGGCATGGCGATTTGGCTACGTGTAATGATCTCTTTGGTTTTCGTGTTGCTTCCAACCAATTGCCTTCTTTTTTTTTGAGAACCTTTTCAAGCCTTTCTTCGGTATTTTGTTCAAGCTAGCACCGTCTGCCGGATATTGGTTCGCCTTCACTGCTGACCTGATATATGTCGCGGGGTGAGAAGTGTACTGAACTTGAGGTGCTCAAACGCTTCCCATGCCCTTTTGAAAACAACTCCTGCTGGGGCAACCATGCTTGGACTCATTCAAATCAAAGAGCAGTTGGTTTTCATCAGCCTCGGGCCACCATTCGCTCCCCACGTCAGGCGGTGTGAGCGACCAAAGAAGCCAAATCCCCGACTCACATCGAGTCCAAGGAGAGCATCGTTTTGTTCGTGTTGTCGAACAAGTAGAGCACGTTCAATCAAGTGAATGAAGCGACGACTCGTCGCGTCCCGGTCGTGGCTGGCCTCCGGGCTAAGTGGCACCAGCCGGCGGCAGCGGCGAAGGCTCGCTTGGAGAAGCTCGTTCTTCGGGGGAAAGAGCGCGGCCTTGCTGAATGGGGGCGGGTAGCATTCACACTCATTCGCTCAGGGGTCTCTTTTTATCTGGGTCACCCGCCCTTAACTGTTTTTGCTTTTCTAGCAGCCGTCTTTTTTGTCACATTCTTTGTCACATTGCCAAAGTTTCAGGAAGATCTTGTATAAAAGTTCATGAACAGAGTTTTTGGAATCCGCGCTCGAATCACCTCGACACATTTGACATCCACATGGCACCTCTTTCTTGGCATTGGATGGACCCACATATCACTCATTGGGCTTCGCAACAGGAAGGAAGGAAGGTACAAAGGGTTGCCATGCTGGGTGAATCTCAGGAGGGTGGTGGCCCTTTGGTGCCGCTCGCCCTTGGCTCCCGCTCCGCTCTCGCTTCGCTTTTCGCTGCGGCCTGAGACTTTGGCAGCCTGGCGCTGGGTTTTTCATCTGCGAGTCTCTCTTGGTATGAAACTCTAGCACCTTGGTGACGTCTTAAGGATAAATCATGAACCCACACAAAGAGAGTCTGCAATAGATGACTTGCTGTCAGATCCCCCGGCAGGCCACTGCTCCAACACGGCACTCGGGAGGAACCAAGATCGGAGGTGAGCTAGGGTGTGGTTCGCGGGTAGCCCAACAAAAAAAACACAACACCTGCAGCCTCCACTGCCACAACCAGAAACCCACAAATTGAGTGGTGCCTTCCGGACCCCTTCCAGTCGTGTACGTCTCATCCTCTCCTTGAACTGCCACATACAAAAATGACAAAACTCCTATTCTGCTGTCCAACATCTTGTAAGCCTTCTAGCCTTTCTGGGTTTCAAGTAGTTCAAGTACCCGCCCTCCATCTGCACAACGCCCTCTTCTTTCCAACGCTTCGTCAGCCGGACCCCCCTTTTCTTAAAGGCATCGATATATAAAAACAGTTTTACAAAGGCTTCATGAGGCTTCAAGTTCCGACTTACTTTGCTGAGCCGCTGCGGGGCGTCATAGCTCTTGTGCATCAATCTGCTCCTCGGGAAGTCAGGTGCGCATGGGGCTCAAATGCCAAGCGCAAGGGTCGGATCCAGACATGAACAGAATCTTGAATTCAAAAAGGCACCCTGTGGCTGGAGGTCAAATCTCTGTACCCAAGTCTTGGACCCAAGCATGGACATCACCAAAATCTCGGACCGGCGCACTAGGCTGCCTCTGCAGCCAGCTTGAACATGTGGGCACAGTGGGGGGGTTTTTCTTTCAACCTCCCTGTTCGCCATCCTGCTGGACCTAAGCCAATGGTTGCCTCTTCGGGCACTACGGTGGTTTTGACCTTAACGATCCAATCTTGCGGCATCAGATGACATCCCTGTCAAAAGGAGCGTCGTGGGCGGGCTCCGTATTTTCGGCTCCTGGAATCCGACTTTCGGTTCCCTAGCGTCTTTTTTTCCCACAATCCGGTTTTCGGTTCCCACCGGTGTTTTGGGTTCCCGGCGGTGTTTTCGGTTCCCAGGGCGTTTGCGGTTCCCAGCGGCGCGGCCTTGCAGTTCCCACTAAGAGTTTTGCGGTGCCCGCTTCGGTTCCCGGAGAGTTTTTGGGTTCCCGTATGGGTGTTTTCGGTTCCCGCGACCGGTGGCAGAGAAAGACATAGCCCGGGAGCGATTGACAGTGCCCACGACCGATTTTGGGTTCCCGCGTTTGGTTGGCTAACGGATTTGGGTTTTTATTTGTAACAACAACTTGCGACGGTTATTTAAGGCGAGGCTTTTGCATCCGTTCGGCAGAGTTTTTTCTAACAACGGTTATGTCACGTTATGTGAGGCGAACGAAGCTTTTTGCATCGATGCGGCGGTTTCTTTTTTTGAATGGTTAAACGTCGATGAAGAGGGTTGTTTTTGCGACGGTAAGGAACCAATACTGCTACTACGACGAAGACGACGACCACAACTATTATGACTACGTTTACAACAGCAGCGACGACAACAACAAGTACTACTACTGCTACAACAACCAGTACTACTACTACTGCTACTGCTACTGCTACTGCTACTCCTACTACTACTACTACTACTACTACGACTACGACTACGACTACGACTACTACTTACTACTTACTACTTACTACTTACTACTAACTAGTAACTAGCAACTAGCAACTAGCAACTAGTAACTAGCAACTAGCAACTAGCAACTAGTAACTAGTAACTAGTAACTAGTTACTACTTACTACTTATTACTACTACTACTACTACTACGACTAGCACTAGTACTAGTACTAGTACTAGTACTACTACTACTACTAGTACTACTACTACTACTACTTACTGCAACTGCAACCGCAACCGCAGCAGCAACACCGCAAGCGACACCAGAACGAGGCGCCTTGTACGACGTTGGCAAAGATGATGGCGATGTGCTCGGGACGGGCAAAGGCAGCAATGGATAGAGCGACCCTGTTTCATGCAGGCGGGGGGATTGGAAGATGTGGTCACACGTCGACGTTTGAAAGAACGTTCATAAGACAGCAAGGTGAAATCACAGCCATTTATTGCAGTCGTCTGCAAGTAATGCTTTGGCGGCTATTGCCAAGATTTCGTCTGCCGCTTGTAGATTGCTTTCTGCTGCCGAGGTGTTGGGGTCAAGGCGCGTTTGCGCCCACGCGACCGAGAAGCAGCTGGCAAACGATTCAAATCAATGCGGGGGGGCCTAGCACGGACTTGCAAGCTGTCCACAAAGGTGGTGTGTTCACACCGGCTGTTGAAAGCGTAGACGCTGCGTGTGCAAGCGGATCGATCTCCATTGTCCATGACGTAGACAATGTCCTGCAGGGAGTGAGGCAGAACCAAAATCACGGCACATGGTTCTAGGAAGAAACAAAATTAGGAGAACGAACTTGAACATGAATGGGTCACCGCAGAGCTACACGACGCCATTGCCGCTGACGGGTTCGGGCATGCCTGAAAAACTGCCCGCAAGGTGGCGAGCTGCAGCGCATGAGCAGCGTTCAGCGCCCCGACACGATGGAGAGTTTGCGTTGGGTCGGTCTCTGCGATCATCCGCGTTCCCGCAGCAGCTGTGGCTAAATTCAAAGGCGCCCGTTGTTCGTTAGCAATCAATGCAACGATGACGGGCGGGCTACCAAATACTGTACAGGGTTGGTCGGCGGGAAGCTCTCTAAAGCGTGCTGCGGACGTGCGTCCAGCTTTGGCAAGCGCTTGACTGCTGACCAAGCCGGGATCCACGGCCTTAGCAGCGGACATGTTTTTGCACATAATGATGACTTGTATCATCATGTGGAAACACAGAAGCAAAAAGCAAGACCTTAAGAATGCCAAGGCGCACAATAAGAAAAGCGCAAACTTTCATCGCCGTGCCATGAAAGTGCTGCCAGTGATCCGTGTAGAGGCTTTGCATGACGAAGAGGACGTGGTCAACTGTGCCCGCCTAAAGACTGCAGATTGCGTTGCCATGGGGCATGTAAAGCTTCTGCTGGTTGGCTCCCAGCACCGCTGCCAGGAATTGTACCAGTCAAGCCACTCCAAAAACTCGCATACGTGGGCTGCGGCGACACGTCGGCGTATTTTTGCTCCAAGGAAAATGGTAAAGGCCTTTCGTAAGAACGAAGCCAAGCGACCAAATCCAGGGAGCCTTCATCCGTGAGCCACTGAAGGTATGCTGCCCAAACATAGGAAAAGAGCGGCAAAGTTGGCAAGAAGCGGACGATTTGACCCACTGGCCTTGTTGCAAAACGAGTTTCGAACATTTAGCAGCCATAGTGGTGTGCTGTTTTTGACTCCAGTGAAAAAATCATCGCGCGCTCGAGAACGTGGGAAACACACGACCCGAGCTAGTTCAATCTCCTTCTTGAAGTCTTTGTGAAGTTGAACTCAAGCTCTGCCAAGGGCGTGCGAGCCGGCGACCTGCTGCCTTGCCACAATCTGTCCACTGTGCGGAAAAACCGCCGAAAGTTTTGGTCGGTCTGCTGGTGGATTATGGCTTGCGCCACTGGCCAAGCGTGGTTTGTGTATGCAAAGCCCTGCACGCGGGGAGGTTGCGGAGCAACGGCGCCAGCCGAGGAGCGAGCCAAAGTCGTTTTTCGCAAAGTGTCTTTTGTGAAGGCCGAAGGTGGCGACTCCATAGCCATCATTGGCAACCTTCATTTTTGCGTCCACTTTGCAGCGCAAAACGGTATCGTCGTATCTAGCAAGCTGATGCAACATGGCCCGGCAGGAAAACATGACGCACACTTCATCTTTGGACATGATCGGCTCTTCCAACAAGAGCAACTTGAGCGCGTCGTCCGGCAAAGAACGGGGAATCTGTGCAAGTTGGAGCTGCGCTACTTCGACAAGTGTCTTGTGCTTGGCCAAAACCGTCTTGCTCTTTTGTTTTTGTCGTCGTAGCCAGTTGCTCATTTGGGTTGGAGTTGGCAAAGCAGTGCCAGGGATGTCGGCTTCAGTGTCAACAAAGGCTACTGCAATAGACAGCTGTTCATGTGAGTGCTCCCCTCGGGTTTGCAAGATCAATGTACATGGCGGGTGCATGTCTGTCTTTGTCAAGATGTAAAAAGCTTGCCACTGTTTGGCACAATCAACAGTATCCAGGCAGCAGATTTCATAGAAAGGTTGCCCCAAGCGCCGATGACGAAATTTGATTTCGATGTGGTGCGCCCGCCACTCAGGACGGTGACGTAGCAGCTCCAGAATGGCTTTGTGTTCCAAGAGCTTTGTGTACCGCAGGGAAGGGAAAGTCGGAATCTGGGAACTGGAAACACCCAACCCCTCGTGGGCTTCAAGGGGCGAAATGCTCCTGTTGCTTTCCTCCAAATACTCGCAGGGGTGCACCTTGCCTGCCATGTACTCATTGGGACTGCAAGGCCGAAATATTCCTGCGTGGCCTGCATGAGCATAATTTGCAACGCAAAACCAAGCGATGATTGCTCTGGATTGACCTTCGCACCGTCTCGTACCAGTGAACCACTTTGCCCGTTGGTTCTGCAAAGTGCGTTTTTAACCACCGTAAAAAGTGCTCCATCTGGTACAGCGAGGGCATTCTGGACATCCCCTGCACCATGTCTCCCACTGAACAAGTGCAACAATACTAGATGGCACGTAACTCGTCGTGGCAGCTCAGCGCGCGCCCAGCATAGGAGCTGCCAAAATCGTCTTTTCTGACTCTCATAAGTAAGTACAAGGCACTGTACGCTCAGACGAACCCAGTGGATCGTTGCTTACAGATATAAGTGGGGGATGACCGGCGTGGGCTCCACAACTTCCAAGCAATCATCATCCGGCTCCAGGACCCCTTTCGCAACGACGGTCAGACACTCTTGACGATACTGGTCTGGGTACCCTTGCAAGTAAAACCCTTCAAGGCCACTCATGTATCGATTAGTTTGGGTAGTTTGCATAAGTGGACTCATTGCCTCCAGCAAAAGCACCTGGGCGTGGAGCATTCAGCAATCTCAACGTGAAGGACCAACATATATGGAGTTTCCATTTCCAGCGCATAATGGTATGTAGTCTGCAAACAAAGTTCATGCCACCCAATTCTTTCTAGGATGTTGGCAAGCCTGTCATGGCCCGCACAGGCGACTGCTAGTCTTTTTGGAAAACGAAGGCTAATCGTATCAATAATGTAAACTCCATGCCCCTTGTGTACATCAGCGCATGGCATACCCACCAAATCGGCCATCCCATGCTGACAAGTCAAAGTTTCATGCGTGGTCAAGACAAGTGGCCCTTGACAAAACAAAGCCCATGTGTGCGTGGTCAAGATTGCTGTGCCATGAGATATGAGGGCGCAACATCGGACATGACATAGCTGCGGCGGTGTCAGGCGGTCTGAGAGGCGCAGGGGCTGGAACTGCTCCGTAGAGCTCTGGAGAGAATGTATACTTCACTCCAATGTGCCGATGCTATACTTGAGGCCACTTTTTTTCCAATTCGCTGAGGTGGGGGTCCTCTCACGTGACCAGATTCTCCTTTCATTCTCTTCAAGGTGCCAATCGCGATAACAACTATGATACTTAGCTGTTCCTTCCACATCCAAAGCAAGATATGCACGCCGCTGTTGAACGTGTTGTGTTTCTGTTCAACACTCTCAAAAGAACAAGAGATTGACTGCAGTCCCAGCCTAGAGATGATAAAACGTCGCCCACAGCAGGGGCAAGCTTGGAGTTCGATGGATTCGGAAATGCCGAGAGCTCCCCGCCGGACCTCAACCGCACGTGCAGGATGGCTGTGTTCCCCGCCGGACCTCAACCGCGAGCTCCGGCTGGCAGTGTTCCCCGCCGGACCTCCACCAACACACAACCACAAACACACAATTGCAAACACAACCAAACACAACTGCACACACAACCACAAACACAACCACAACACACAACCACAAAGACACATCCACAGCACACAACCACAGCACTGAACCACAACACACAACCCGAGGACCCATAAGCAAAATCGAGAACCACAAAACTCACGACCATGGCAAGACAAATGATTGAAATGTCATGGGGATCACGCGAACTAAAGTATGTCTTTGGAAGAATTGATGCAAGAAAAGAGGACCATGCCGGAAAACTCAGGCGTAAAGAAGCCGGGCTCTGGCGAAGCCCGCGAAGAGAGTTCATCATGAAGCGTGTCATGCAGGTCACTACATTGAGGACGGAGATCCGGGACCATCCATCGGCGATAGGGATGCAAGTTCTGACAATCCCAGGCGTGGGTCGGCAGTGAAAGACATGATCAGGCATGTCGCGATGGCCACCCGCGCTTGTGATGGTCTTATGGCGTCCAGCACCAACAGAATCACTGCTAGCACTATTGCGAAGCAAAGACTCACTGCGCTCTGCATTCCTAATGCTGCGCCCGTACACGCAATCGCTGCCAGCGCGAAGATCGGCTCGTATGGAAGGGGTTTGACGTGCACAACGTTGTAGACCGAAGCAACCATACAATGCACACGCAGAGGACTTTGGAGACATCAAACATTTTGGTGATGTCAAAGTAAATGGACACGTCCATCCCAAAAATATAAATCAACGTCACTGAGATGATCACGCAATATATGACGAACCCACTCGTTTCCCGTGGGCAGTCAAGTATGCCCTCCACTGAAATGGCGACCGGGATGGAGAGGGTTTTGGTTTTGCTGCACTCAGGACGGTGGTTGGGGGTAGTGTCAGGGGCAGTGCATTCGTGAAATACTGCAACCTCACTAACGAAGGTTAAGACTGTTTCCGGAATCTCCCCCAGCCAGTACAATCGACGGTTGGAGGCACTAATGTTGAACATGGCCTATCATACGGCAGCGACATCAAAGCTCCAATAAAAGGACGCAAATTCGGGCGCCTTTTTCCACACCTTTCCACTGTTTTCCCCGACTGCAGCAAGGGCTCGTCTCGAAGTCGCTCTCGGGCACCATCCATTCAGTCACCCCCTCCTGCAGATTGCCATCGTCGAATGTCCCAGATGCAGAGCTCAGTTCTTTTGCTTTAAAGAACGACACGAAAAACCATCCCTTTTTTGTTGTATTGTTTTTCTTTGTTTTTAGTTTCTCTTTTTCTCAATCTCTTCTTTCAAACTCTTCCTCCCACGAACCTGTCCCAGTTTTGTGCGCTCCACAAGTGGTCGGTTCGGGTTCGGGCAGCTCGTGGGTCCAAAAACCCTGGTGGCTGATGACCAAAATGACCAAACACCGCTGACAGTTGTTAGGTATCAAAGAAGCAATACCGTCACTGGTCCCATCCGAGCGAGTCACAATTTATCATGTTCAGAGGCCAGGCCCTATGGACATGCAAGGTCAAAGCACGTAGACCCGCCCAAAAAAGCTCTGCAACAGAATAATGGGGGAAGGTGCATCTACGATGTTGATCTTCCAACCCCCCACATGGTTTTTGTTCTGCCGAAGAAGCAGGTCTGTTGCTGCACATGCAGGTGCTTGAACACTGCTTTGGTTGGACCAAGCGCCGCATTTGGACGACGTGAACAGTGCCTCTACCGATAGGCCGATAGGTGCTTGCCTGAAACGACTCCACCTTCAACGGATCCCAGGAAAGCAACTCCTCGGCAGCGAGGGGGTGAAGCAAACATAGGAAGATGCTGGGCATGGCAATGCAGAAGACACACTCATAGACCACAAATGGCTGTGCTTTGCGATCAAGAAATGCTTTTGAAGACCTCTTGCTCCACTGACATGCTGAAGGGATGCTACACACACTCTAGTGCTCCAAGTCTGCTTGGACTTCACAGCACTCATCTACAGTGACCCCCAAATGGGACATACTGTTCATTTTTCTGCTCACGTTTCCTGGAAGCCCCCACTCTGGGCCATGCATGCCGCGTGTCCGCGTTGGAGGTTTCAGAAAGGAAGGCTGCCACCACAGCTTCGTTTTCCTCATGGCGAGCAAACCAAAGCCGCGGAGGCTTGGCTGGGATAGGTTTTTGATCCGACTCACCAACCGATTCAGGACGCTAGCAGGTTGGAGGCCATCGCTATTAGAAACAAAGACAAAATGCAAATGTTGCTTATGTAAACAATTGCTCAATTAAGAAGCTACTAGGGGCTCCTGGCCCTACTACTAGGAGCAAGGACGCTACTAGGGGCTCCTGGCCTTGCTACTACTTGTAGGAACAAGTAGACAAGACAAGCCGTGGAGGCTTGGCTGGGATGCCACGCTATGCCAAGTCCGTCGGCCATTCTTTACCGGCTGAACATGTCCTTCTAAACGGATGCCCCCCGAAATGTAAAGACCCAAATCAATACGTCTTGCAAAATAGAATTCATGACATGAACTCAATTTATTAACTTTCTTGGTCGGTTCCACGTGGTTGCATGTGTGAGACTGTGAATATAGACCGGGCCAGCAAGAACTTGTAGCGAAGGCTTGGGTCATCTTGTTCCGTTCCAAGTCTACTTGCTATGAATGAGTTCTTCTCAATCAAGCCTTTCAGAAGTCCTGCCTCCAACCCAGGACTTAAACATTTGATATGTCGTTTCCGGAAGGTAAGCAATCTTTTCCACAAAGTGAACAATGATTAGATCGCTTTGATCACTAAACATGCCTGTTTGAAACCTTGAAAAAGGCAGCACACATCAATGACGCTATCGGTCAACACCTCTATATACCCATGACTGGACTTCAAAGAAAACAACTAGAACACCTTCAAAACTCTTTTGATTCTGCTAGAACTATCTCTTGCATCACTGAGTCTCAATGTTGCTTTACCAGGTGCTTTCACAGCTTCTAGGTCCCAAGGCTATCATTCCTGGAGAGCACGGGCGTCGCCGCTGATCGCCCGCTCGCGCCGCCCCGACGACGCACGCCGGAGCGCTATGGGGTTCAGCGAGCAGGTGGAGTAGACGAGGCGGCCACCGGGCTCCAACAGCTCAAAGCCGCGGCGCAAGAGGCCTGGTGACGAGCCGAAGGCCCGAAGGGCGACGTCGCGATAGGCCTGGCCGACTTGGAAGGTTTGTTGGGGAAAGTCTTCTGAGCCATGAGAAGACTTTGAAAGAAAAGAGATGAAAAGAGGGTGATTGGGATGTCGGTTGTCCTGATGGTTACGGAATTTGGTGGACCACGCTGCTGTTTTAAAAGGCTCTGAACTTCCCGGACGGCCGCAGCAGTCTTTGGAAGGCTCTTACTAAAGAATGCCCGGAAGCTCTGGGCTTGGGAAGAGAAAGACCGTCATGGAGGGGTCCATGTGCAGGAGAGCCACTAAACCATCAAACGTTCAGTAGTCCGGTGCAGGACTACTGACCTTTGCTTGGGTGTAGGATGGAGAAGTAGACGAAAAAACACAATGGGGTTCAGGGGCCTCCCCTTGTTCAAGCGCACCACGGAGAAAAAAACACATACGCTTTCCTTCGTATAGTGGGGGACAATCTTGCCAATCGTCCTACATGATGCGGCATGCTGGACAAAACTCCGTTGTTTTCAAGTTCGGGATCACAACAGACCAGCCCTGTGGTTCTATCCCTTGCTACTTGCTAGTTACTCCATAGATCCCATGGCTTTCGCTGCCTTTTTGCACCGCGAAAGCGTCGATGGAGCATGTGACGGTGTTCGGGTTGCCCAGACGCGGCCCATCCCCCCCTGCCTCGTTGCAGTGGGTGTAGGCTGTTGCCCTCGGCCGCGCGCCACGTGGCCCAGCCACCGCAGGACTTCCGGAGCGTGCCATCGCCGCTGCAGGGAGCATCCACCAAGACCTTCCTGACGCGACCGCGACGCTGCGACCGTCGCATGGGGCTTTTTGGTTGGGGAAGAGGTGGGATTTGATGTCAAGATGTGATAGGCTATAGGCTTGTTCCCGTAGCAAAAGCCAGTGCTTCCTGGGATGGTTCAAATCGGTTTGGGACAGAAGTCGAACCGTCGAACCGTCGCACTACGACACCTCCAAGAAGCCCCTTCGCATGTACGGTAAGAGACTCCAACCACGGGAACGCCAGGATTCATTCCGCACTCCAACCCTGCAGCCCATCCAACGACTTGAAGAGAGCAAGAGACTCCAACCACTTCTATTTGGCCCAGCGCTTTCCCAACAAACTACCCTCCCACGACCACCACCCCCACCACGACCAAGTGAAGTCGTTCTCCGGCCGGAGGCGCTGGAACTTCCTCTTCCGGCCCTGGGGCGTCTTCAAGGCGGGGAACTGCCGACCATCCAGGTTCGTCACCTGAACGACCCCCCGATCCGGCGCGCAGACGCGGGGGAAGCACGGGCGATGCAGTGGGTGAACACGTTGGAAGTGCCTTGAAAGCATGGGATCCGGGATGATTCGGCTTGGAGTTCTTGGTTTCAGGATGGTTCAGGTGGCGAGGATTCCATTCTCCGATCAACGGTGTTGATCTGGGGTCCGGGCAACATCTGTCCGTTTGAGAATCCAAGTTTCCCGGAAAACACAAACACACACGGATCAAAACAAACAGATCTGGTAACACACTAGCAATTATGCGAAAAAAGAAAACCGCTTTACCATGATAAAAGCCGATGGATTCTTCCCCTTTTGTCTTCCATCTGCTTCGTCTCTTCTCGCCGCGAAACCAGCAGGCTCCTCCGGTCGGCGCGCCGTGAACGCTGGGCCACGACCAAGGCCCTGGAACGACTCAGCTCGTTGGCCACCAGAAGTCCTATGGCCGGGCGAACCAACGGACGAGCTCCGCGCGGGGCGAACCAGGTTGGATCAGGTTGGATATGTGGCTGGGCTGCTGGGGAAAGGGGGGACTTTTGGGGACTTGGATCTTGTTTGATCCCGACTTAGCTGGATGATAAAGAACAAAGGAGGTGGACTGAAGGTGGTCTTCAAATCAGGGAACTCTTGGCCAAGATTGAGAAGATGAGATATGATGAGATCCATGTTGTAAGACATCTATTCTTTTCCTTCCTATTCACTGGGTCTATCCTATTACCTGGGCCCAGTGGATGATGATGGTTCAGTTGCAGGCCTTGTCCAAAAATGATGATAATTGTTTACTGACTGTTACAGGTAATAGGACAGAGCCAACCTATTCAACCCTGAAAATCTTCGAACCTCCATCTTTGGCTCCGGAAATCCTCCTTCCCGGTGGTCGGAGTCTTTTCTTTTCTCGGCACCTCCATCCACGGACGCGCCACTTTGGTACTCCAAGAGCTGCAAGGTCTTTGAGCCTTCGAACGGTTCAACGCACGTCCCCCCGACTCGACTCCACCTGGGGCAGCTGGAGCTCATGATGCGCTCCTCACCGGGTGAAATCAGAAAGGTTTTGGCATCAGTGGCTGATGCATTTCTCCGATTCAGATTTCTATGCTGAGCTGGTGAGAATGAATTGGTCCCCGGAAGCAAATGGACTTAAGCCGCGGAAGGGCTGGGTGTTGTGGGTTTATGTTCACCACGTGCGGTGGTCATCATACCAATGATTGGGGGGCACCTTCGTATCCATTAGAACTATTTATATACCAATCAAATCCAATCGACCAACACAATCCACCATCAGTATCACCCAGCACTCCATGTCCATCTGCCTGGAGAAGCGCAAAGGTCCAAGACCGTTTCGTCTGGCTTCACTTCCAATGCCAGCACTGGCAACCTTGGCGGAGTGTGTGCTGGAAGTTTCTGAGCTGGTGAGGATGGCGATGGCTAGTTGGACCAACGATTCCAGCGGGTTAAGCGCACCAAATGAAAGTAGAAAGGAACCTCTTTGTGGAATTGTGCTTATTTCTCTCTTTTTTGTGGCCAAAGGGAACTGCTCTCTGTAGGAGCAATCGAGCAGATTTGTTGCTGCACAAACATAAGAACAGCCCGTGTATTTTGTTTTAAGTGGGTGTATCCTTGTTGATTTACTTTTGGCGGCTGCTTGCTTTGGAACTCCAGACTACGCCAGACTTGGAAAGCAGGGAACACCTTCCGCCCTCAAAGAGAGCACGGCAAAACAGAATCACATCGAGACATGCACCTGGTCTATGCAACACCGCGTAGCAACCGAGCGGTTTACCCAGCGCTCGTTCCTCTTTCGTCTGGAAAAAACATTACGAAAGGAACCTACTAGCGATGGCCTCCACCTTACTAGTGATGGCCTCCAACCCAATTGCAATGGCCTCCAACCTACTTGGCTCCACCAAGGCACATGCTGGCCCACTCCTGCAATCACCAGATGAACGGAGAAAACATGTTTCGTCAAAGAGGGAGCACCGGTTTCCACCAGGATACATCAGACCCCAAAATCTCCAACAGCGCAGTGCATTCGGGCTCCAACATGGAGAGTGCAAATTTCTCCAAGTGATGTGTGCTTCACACACCTCGGATCTAGCAGACTGCCTTTGTTTCTTTTGTCCTTTTTTTTCTTTCTGTTGAGAATGAAGGCAGGCAGTGCCTGTGACTGTCATGCACCCCCGAAACAAACGGCCGTCAGCACCGCGATCGATGGCGGCACCGTCATACACTGAAAAGCTCGTCTTTGCGATGCTCGTCTTCCTTCTCCCTTCTCCCGACTTCTCCGTTCGTCTCAGATCTCCTGTCGATGCCACACACCCAAGGCTTGCCCTGCAGCGATGAAGCTTTTCACCTGCCACCGGGTCGGACGCGGGGACGTGCTTCACGCTCCGAACGGACGGACGTGGACGTCTCTGGGGACCCGTCTCTGGGAATCAACCAAAACACGGTTCGTTTGGGGACATGTCCCGGCCTTTGACGGTGTGTCCGACATAAGCAAACACACATAAACAGATATATATATATATACCCTAGAAGTCCAAAGACTATATTTTGACTGGCTGGAGTAAATGAAGTTCCCTTTCAGTTCCCCTAAAGACCATTCTTTTTGTAGTGTTTGACTCCCAGGGTATATATATATATACTTATTTGTTTGCAGCAGATGGTTCTTTGGGGTATCTTCGGATTGTTCACACACACACACACAGAACCCTAAACTAAAGAAAAGCAACACAGGACCTGAAAGAAACATCACCGACAGCTTGCGATAGACTTCTGACAATTGAACAACCCGGCCCAACTTGGAGGGAGGGTGTTGTTTCTCATGCTGCAGGGATCTGTCGAGCTGGGAGCTTTGCACGCCGAAGATTCAAGCAAGATTCTTTTTTCTTCCACTTGCCCATATGCCCTTTGCTCCTAGTAGCGTCCTTGCTCCTATAGTAGTAAGGCCAGGAGCCCCTAGTAGCGTCCTTTGCTCCTAGTAGCGTCATGTCTTGCCCGTATGGCTGGTACAACACGGGAGTTTTCTGGCCAAGGATGCTGAGACTTTGCGGCACGTCCACGCCGACTCCATTGTTCCATGTCCCGAACCGCGCTCAGACGCGCAGCGCACCAGTGCGGACTGTCGAGCCTTGGGATCTAAGCGACAGGGCAACATCCAGGCGTGACTGCAGAGCGGCAATGGGGCCAGCTCCTGAGCTTCCAAGCTGCAACAAGCTCTTCTGGTCTTTCTTCTGGTCTCTAACCAGGATGGGTGAGATCAAGCTGGACCGGTGCGATGAGTGAGAACGGAAGGGGGGACTCTTTCTGAGTGTCTGCTTGGATCATCCAAGGGAGTTCGGGAGCACTGTCTTCGGTTCAACCTCTTCATGGCATCGCCGTGCGTCTCCTTTTTTGCCGTGATGGCAAAACTGATCTTGCCGCATCGTTTCAAACCTACAAATTGTCAGAAGATTGGACATTCAATCTTTAAGGGAGTAACACAATTTCTTCATGGGCACCCCTAACCTCCAAGTTCGGCACCCCGTCTTGTGACTCCTGGACCAACCGTCGGATCCGTTTTCTGAAGCAACCCCCAACAAAGGGACCGTTCGACCATCCCTTATTTGTCCGGCCAAGCGTCCGTCATCCTGAGCAGAAGCAGGTCTTGGGGAGTCCTTCGTTGGAACCTTTAGCACTTGCTAAGCAGTTCGCGTTCAGTATCTACTTGCTAGGTCCACCAGCATGATGAACCTGTTTACTAAACCAGGTGGTTTGGGTGAAATTCAGGTTTTCAGTGCTACACTCTGACCCATCTTCTTGTTCTTTTTCGCCATCACGACATGAAAAGACTCGTGCGAATGGCAAAAAGGATATTGCTTTTCTTTATCACAGGTGCTGCAGTCAACGGACGAAATCGAATGGAACGCGAAACGACAAACGATATGTAGCCACTCGAGATGAATTCCTTCAAGTTTCCACCCTGTGAGCTCCAAGTGACGAGCATGATGCGCCAGGTTCTATCTAAGGCCCATGGGATCCTATGGGTTCATAGCCTAATCTATCGCTGTTGAAGGGGGAAACCACAAACATCGCCCATTGGCACCTTTCTGCAGCGTTTTCATACGTTTTCCGAAACTGAGACCGCACGGGGAATCGGATCGAGGGTTTTCACCGAGCGAGGTTCCAAACCGTGCGGTTTCGACCGCGTCGAGGACGACACCGTTGAGGAGCCAAACGCCGTTTTGCGAGGCGGAGGCGGCCGACTCCTCCAAACTGAGCGTCTCTGCCAAACGCTGTTCGCAGTCGGTGGCCTTGGCTCCAAAAAGCAGTCCCTTCGGTTGATACAAAGACGAACCAAGTGGTTTTCGAGAGAAGGCAAGGAGAAGAGTATCCTGAGCTAGAACAAGTTCTCCACCAAGTTCTGCCCGAGGCTAGGCCGCATCGGTAGGTTGGAGGCCGCGTTCGACCGGGTTTTCCCGACCGGGTCTGACCACGTGGGGCACTTGAACGAAGTCCCTTGGCAACCGGGACCAAGTCCATGCACACCGGGGGGGGATTGGAGTGCTGTTCATGTTTCCGAACCGAGTGACCTGGTGTCCATCGGCTGTATCGGAGTTAGCCACATCTCTGTTACCCAAGGCATTTTCCGTTTGATGCTGGGAATGCAAACGAGATGTTTCTGACACCCCTGAATAAATGGAAGACCACACGAAAATGTTGACTTTCTCCGATCAACTTAGAGTCCAATGCCGTATCTTCCCCAAAGAAGCTCTTCTTCTACCAGATCTCTTAAACACCTAGTAGCGATGCACTTGTTACCAGTAGCTTCTTGCTACTAATAGTAATGCACTTGTTACTAGTAGCTTCTTGTTCCTAGTAGTCATGCCAGGAGCTACTAGTAGCTTCTTGCTCCCATAGACCCATGGATGTGCATGGTCGTGTAAATTCAACCGTTGTTGACTAGCAAGCCACCTTGACATGTGTCCTCTATGTTGGGATTTCATCGCAGAAGTGTGGTCTAATCACCCCCATGCTTTTGCATTTTTTGTGATATGCACACCTGCAGCCTGCAGAACAATCCGTTTGGCGTCATGCTTCTCTTGACCCAAAACCTCGTCGGAAGCCACTTCAGCCCCGGTGGCCAAGGCATGGCCCGTGGCCCGCAACACCAGTGGCAGCGGCGTCTTCAATGCCTTTTAGCGGGGCAGAACGGGGGAAGAACCAACAGAGGTTCTATAAGTGACCTGAAGCGGGAGATGTTGTTTGCGTGGATGGACCACATGACGCGCAAAACCTCTGCCAAGCAGAGGTCATGTTTCCTGGACCACTTGACTATCCCGTGGGTCACGTGGGGCCTCCCTCCGTGGAGGTGGTCCAAGCTCTTCTAATGGGTCATCGATGCGCGTCATAGAGTCTAGATGTCATAGAGGTTTTTCAGTCCATGTCTTTGGACGAAGGACTGGAGTTTTTTGGATTCACAGGAGGTCCATCAAAGATTCATCAACAAGTAGACGCTGTCCGGGGGCAAGTAAGACAGCATCTATCTAGGAAGCGGAGATGCATTTCTCTTATACCTTCTGTTGCCGAGGTGGGGCCCAAGCGGTGGCTTGCCTTTGATGGCATGATTCTTCTGGTCGATGTTATGATATCCCTCATGTTGAATCCACTCTCCTATTCACAAAGCTGTGAGCTGCCTAGGAGGATTGAGTTCTTTTTGGACCTTCAGTCGGCGTAAAACCACAACATCCATCACGCTCCTTCTACTACAGTCCATGTTCAATTCTGGACCCACCAGAGCGAGGACCTGTGATGCGTAACGCACTCCAAGAGGGTGATCTATGTCGGGCCATCTTGATCTTCCCCTTTGGTGATTTTGACAGGAACTCCGGAACTCCTGTCCCTTACCTACTCCACTTCTTCCAAGGTCTTGCCCAAGAAAATGAGGCGACATTTCTTGACGCCCCAGTTTCGACGAGGCGCCTTCGCAGGCCCTCCAAACACTTCCGTCGCCCCCGAAACGGCAGGTCCTCTCTCGCCCGAAGCCCGTTCTTCGAAATCGCCTCGTAGGCCAAGGGCCAAAGCTCCTCCGGCACGATGCGCTGCTGACGGTAGTAGTCGCCTCGGCGTCGAAAACGCACCGCCCGGCGGGTCCAAGGGCGATGTCTGGAAGACAAACTAGTGGCTTCTTGTTACCAATAGCGATGGCCTCCACCTAGTAGCTTCTAGTTACTAGAAAGCTTTCTTGTTGCTAAATCAGGTGATTTCACAACCATTCACTGTCACAACCACCTCTTTGGAAGAACATTGTGTATATACTAATATGTTGTACAAAGGAGTGTTTGGGAACATTGTCACAAAGGAATGTTGGGTTGAGGATCTTGAGATAGGCGCATTAGCTGTAGCTCGTCTGAGATCTTCTACCATCAATCAGTCCTGTCGATCAATCAGTGCATTTGAGATCACGGGGTCTGAAACAAATGGACTCCACATGCGAATTCGTCATCGGGATTTCCGGGAACACACGTCCCTCCGCACAGGTGGCTGAGGTTTTCTCAGCACAGGTGGTTTGTTCGGAAGGCGAATGGTTAGTGTGGTGTTTGCTGTCGACTTGCTGAGGATCTATCTTCCGCTCGTAGCAATTCTGAGCGGCACTTCCTCCAAGCAATGAGCTCTACAGGAACATAGCTCTTCTTCCCAATTAAAAGAATCAAAACAAAAACACAAGAATAAGACATCTCCTGACTTTGTACCAACTCATCATGCTTTCTGAGAAGTAGCTTTTGATGCCTCTCATCATTGGTTCACTGTGAAAACACTGACCTGAGTGTGAAGAACAGCTCTTCTGGGCTAATGGAATCAGGTCAATCGAAACAGTGTCTGACATTGTCGTCCGGTCTTAGACCCGACCCATACGGCCAGTGGCCAGTGTTTCAAGGGCCAAACTCTCAATTTCGCCCTTTCAAACTCCCCACCCTTGTTGCAAGTCGCTGGCACCGCACCAGCGACTTCAGACGCTTCCTCTGACCTTCTGGCCGAAGCCGCCGGTTCGTTGGACTCCGAGGCACAAAAGGCGTCGTTCTTCAGGCTGCCGGCACCAGCGCTTTCGTGGGGCTCCTGGCGATGGGCGAAACACGCAGCCAAAACACTCGTTTTCATGATGAACTCTTTGTAGAAGGACTCGGCAGGCAGAATTTTGCGGATGCCGTCTGTGAGAGCAGCTGTCAGTGCCTTGCACCTCACCAACTTCGTTTCACTCTGAACTGGGGATGGTCGGTGAGCTCCGGTGAGCCGGCTCCGGCCCGGCCACTTCGCTTCGGGTCAGAGACGAGACGAAGGCAGGACCGGAGTCCTTCCACCTCTTCACTGTGCACTTTGCCCGTGAGCGGCGACGACCGACGCGTCCGGCCGCCGCAGCGGTGCGGCGGTGAACCTGCCGCAGACGCCACAGCTGACGCCGCCCTTTGGTGCGTTCGAGGCAGGCACGGACGAAGGCGGTTTGTTGCGTCCGTTGGCAAATAGCCTTTCGCCCATTGCAGGAGCCTCGAGCAGAGCACCTGCAACGCTTGACGGAAGAAGAAGTCAGCGATTAGCAGCCACACCATTCGAAGAAACACGTCTCCAGTGGCGTGCCACGGACGATCTTTGGGTTAGAAGGCTTGCAAAAGCTTTCTTCCTCGCCCCAATGGCCCAATGACCTACCGATGGTGTCCCAGGCTCTATGCGCATCTCTGGCACCGAGAGACTTCACGCCTCGGTCCACCGAACGGTGCTTTCGGCGTCGGGACGCCCGCGACCGGAAGGACTCCGTTGGGCGTTTGGATCGGTGAGACACATCCAAGCGCAACGAGAAGGAGGTGCATGGGGAACTCAGATGAACCTGCTAATCATTCTCCCTTTTTGAATGGGGAACATGGAGACCCCGCTTCCAAACCGCCAGTTAAAAACCGTTTTGCACACATTCGACAGAAAACACACACAGCGTGGTGGTAAAGGGAGTCCGTTTTCCATATCACATTTCTCAAGGACTTGCTGCTTGCCAGCTGGATCCTCTGATTCAAGGTGCTGTTGGGTCCAGGTAGGCTCATCACCAAGTGGGCGCACACTGGTCTGCAAGTGATCCCCAACCACACCAGTCAAACACCCTTCAAGAGCAACCCGAAGTTCATCAAACCAGGAAGATGTCTGAGACCGCTGTGCGCTGCCACGGCGTGCGCGGGAGCCCTGCAGCTCCTCGTCACTGGGAAGATCCTCATCATGGCCACCTCAGGGACGCGCTGTGCAGCTCGCGAAGGTAGGTTGCGCGAACAGGTCCCAACAGGTCAATGGGGTGTTCTTTCCGCAGGTGCACGCAAGCAAATGAAGTGAACTGGGAGTGTCTTGATATGTTCTGATTAACTGTGCCGCTGTGGTCACTGGAGGCTCTTGACTTCACATGCCGAGACAAGCATGACAAGAAAGTGCCGTGTTGATGGACAGATCAAACGAGACATTTTTAGTCGCTTGCATCAAGACTCAGCTTGCACGCTTGACCCCGACAGTTGGGCGGAACAGTGTCACGTGACAAAAGGGAATCTCCCAGCATGAACGCGTCAGGGATGCTTCTACACCACCCCCAGTGCAGTTTTTCACCTCGGGCTTGGATTTACTATGTGAACTTGGTAGCAACTCCAATCAACTTGCTATGGGCCTGCGCCCTCAACCAACAATGTCAACAAGCAATGTCACCACAACCAATGCTATCACCAACCACAGGTGAACAACAATGCACAACCGAAGTGCGTCAGCGATCGTTTTCCGCTCACATGGCTCGAGTCGTCGACGATGCCCTCCCTGACAGGATCAAATGGCCACGGATGAGTCCACATGCTCAACATGCTCAAATGGGTCTGACATGCCTTCTAATCTCACATCACCCCTACTTCTGGGCTCATCCGTGTCCCACGGCCACCGCTGTTCCAATGCCAGCTTCTTCAGCTGTTCGATGAACAGGGATTCGGCTTCCTTGGCGGCCTGCTCAAGCTGTCGCTTCTTGAGCTTGCGTCCGGCTGTAAATTGCTCATCATGGATGATGCGCCAGGACTGGCCTCGGGCCATAAATTGAAGGAAAACACGGCGCTCACCTGCCTTGGTTAAACAGTCAGCTAACTGGGCCAAACCGTTCACCCAGCGAAATTTGGTCATCACTTGGATGCCCTGCTGGATGGCCAACGTGAGCTCGTATCCAGCTCTGCTGGACCTCAAGCCGTGCAAAGCTGAAACATTTCGGGTGATCGCATCGAAGATCCCCCTAGTGTCCATCACCAGCGCACCTCCAATGCCCTGTCGAACCTTCTCGTAGAGGTTCTGCTTGGTCAACTTCTCTCCGTGCATTTCTGACCACATTGCACGGACCTTGAAGGTGACATCTTCGGCTTCTGTCACCGCCTGGACTTCAGCACCATTGCTGCCCAAACACTGCCGTGGTGTGCGTCCCGATCGCCAGTTGATGACCGAGACCAAACACTCAGCTCCTTCTAGCAGTTCCTTCGGTGCCAATCCAGTGAGGATTCCCAGCGTCGATGAACGATCCGGGCGATTCTGCTGACCAGCGTCGCACCATGAGACAGCGATGAGGTCTCGCCAATGGCGTCCCCAGGCTGGGAACAGGAGGCTTTGGCTTGCAACTCTTCGTACTTCTCGTACGAGCTTGTTCAACTTGAGCAATGTCCCAACATTGGCCACTGTCACCTCCGACAAAAGAAGGCTGGTGTCGGCCTGAAATTGTGGACCTGTCTGTGCAGATTTCCAAGCCAGGGTGCCCAATGCTCCTCGCAAACTGCTAATCTCCTTGGATGTCAAAGGAGACTTGACTTGCTTGGCACGCTCCTTGCTCAAAGGGACTTCCTCAATCCACTTCTGCACATATTGCTCCTGATCAATGCGCAAGCTGCCATCCGCCAGCTTAACCAAGTGGCAACCTGCAAACTCAATGTCTTCTGTCTGCCATTTGCCCCACTTGTATTTGTCCAGCAACATCTGTTCCGCCTTCTTGAACTTGGGGTGTTGGTCGTTGCCACATAGCAAGAAATCATCCACGTGAATCCCAGCTGCTCCAATGATTGAGTTGTCGTCATCATCATACAACATGAACAAACAACGGTCGGCCAGAATTGTCTGCCAGCCATGCGACACCATTGTCTTTGTCACATCATTGAACCAGCAACGTGGCGCCTGCACCAAGCCGTAGAAAGCCTTGGTGATGCGAAGCACCGCTGATGGACTGTTGGGGTCCGCCCCAAACAGTACCGCCAATTCAGCAGGTGCGTGCACCGTTAGACCAAGCTCCTCCAAACTCTCCTCGGCCTGTAAAAATGCTGCTGTCACATCTCCAGCTCGAAGCCTAAACTTGTTGTTGGCACAAAGTGAAAGCAACAAATTGCGGGAAACCCGTGCCATAGTCGGAGCTGCTGTCTGAATCTCTCCAATGCCCGGCATCTGAAATCCAAGCACCACCAGTCGAGACTTGCTGGTGCCGTCAGCCTTGGTGGTCAGGACCCACCTCATGTCCATCACCTTTGACCAGTCCAATGAAGCCAGCTCGGACTCCGTCAGGGATCTCAATGCCTTGGAGGTCAACACATTTGCCAGCTCCTTTGCTTGCGACATGTCAAACTGCTTCTTCTCCTCTAAACTCATCTGAGTCCAGCGATGCTCCTTGCCTTTCTCCAACATCTTCTTGGAGAGCCAAATGCTTGCCTTGTCAGGGTGAGCTGAAAGAAATTTGGTGTCAGAGGGCTCGATGGGAATCTCCAACACATAGAAAACTTCGGAACTGTCGACATTCTCCTTCCTCAGCTGGGCCTCTGGTAGGGCCGTCCACTTCCCAGTGGTACCATAGAGTACCGGCATCTTCTCTTCTGGGATCAACTCATCGGAACTCGACGAGGATGTGGAACTTGAGGATGAAGAAGAGGATTCCTCCATGGTCGTTGTAGTTCCATTTGAATTCACAATGAACTTCCGTCCTTGGCCATCTTCGTGGTGTCCGGAATGTCCACCTCGCAAAACACATGCATCATGACCACACTTGGTCGTGGTCTTGTCCTCCTCCGAATCTTCTCCCAGGGCTGTCGTCATCGGGCTCACTCCAGGTGTGCCTGGAGCTTCCTCCCTTAATGGAGGGGATCTCTTTGAGCCTTCCTGAACTCCTTCTGCCTTTCTCTTCCTTGCCTTGGGAGTTGCCTTGGACTTCTTCACGGCCGTAGACTTGGCCGCTGCTGGTGTGCCAGGTGCTGCACTCTTTGATGCTGGAGTTCTTGGAGCAAAGACCACATCCTTCTTGGAGGTCATCTCAAACCAGGTCTCCCCAGTCCATCGCTCCTGCATGGAACGTGTGGGATATTCAGCCTCCTTGAAGTCGTCTTCAAATTCCACCTCCTTAGCATCTTCTTGAAGTCCTCGGATCTTTGTCTTCCTCCGGCCAGTCAGGTCTTCCATTCCGAGGGGCATTGAAGTCATTCTGCCAGGGGCGAAGAGCGTCAGCCGTGGTGTGGTGTGTACTCGAACAAGCCACTTCTTGTCGCCCTCGTAGGCTGTCTTCCATGAATCTGGTTTCACCACATTGGCTGGTTCACGACGAACTTCTGCTCCTTGGACGTCCTGCTCCATTTGCTCCATCGATGGGGTGTCACCTGTCACATCAGAGTAGTGCCTGCCAGTGAAGTTGCGAAGCAAAGACTCGAGGGTCACCGGCTGCTTGATGATGGTTGTCCCAGTCAAGGTGGCTTGAAGCTCCTCTCGCCGAGTGCATGGACGCACTTGAATTGTTCGAGCTCTGATCAGGGATGCTCCTGTTGCCAACCATAGAGTTTGGGACTCTTGCAGCAGAACTCGTACAGGACCAATCCAGTTGCCAGACACCTTGCCTGGTCTGTTCTTCTGCCGCCACAGCATCACCAGAGCACCAGTCTTGTAGTTCTGCACCTTCTGTGGCACGGTGTTGTTCAATCGGCTCAATCGGGCCTTTGCACTTTCCATCTCATAGGCGATCCTCGCCTTCTCCTTCAACTTCAACATTCCACCGTAGGCCTGACGTGGATCCAGACCCAGTGGTAGCGCATCCATAGTTGGAGAAGCACCTCTCGTCCATTGGAAGGGCGAAAAGCCGGATGGTCCCACCGTCATGTTGTGTCCATGAGCTGCTAGGACAAAAGCCAAATCCACCTCCAAGTCGGGAATCTCCTTCATGAGTCGGTGGACAGCATTCTTCATAATGCCAATGGATCCCTCCTCCGGTCCAAGTAGATGATGTGCTTCTGCAGGTGCAACGAGATGTCCAATGCCGCTGCGACCCAACCAATCATCCATGAACCAGCTGGCATAGTATGTCCCAGAATCTGTCAGCAGCCATTTTGGACTTGGATTGTGCATCATCCATCGTGCAAGAACCTTCACAATCACTTCACTCGTGGGCTCCCATGACTTCTCCTCATCAGCTTCTCCTCCATATGATCGAAGGTGTTCGACCATCAGCAGACCGCTTGCTCGGTCTCTCATCATCATGAACTTGTGCTTGCGGCCCTTGTGCTCGTACTCAAAGATGTCTGTCCCGACCACTTCAAAGAGTGTTGGGGTCTCATGCAATGATGCCACAGGCGCTGATTGCGGTCTCTTGGCCTCTTGACAGTCAGGGCACTGCATGTTCTTGGCTAAGTTCACTGCCCAGGATGGTGCCTTTCGAACTTGTAGGAGACGAGCCAACGAATGCCATGAGGCATGTCCAGATGCCTTGTGCACTCGAAGTAGTTGGGCTTTGATTTGTTCTAGGGCCTTGCCTGTCGGCGGTTCTTCAGAAAAGCGCTTTCTGGTGACCGCTAGAATTGATGGGTCTTCATGACGAACCCAACCTTCAGCTCGACTTCTCTCTTGGTCCTCGACTGCTGCGAACAGGCCATAGGTCTCCGCAGTCTCGTTGTTGGCACCGTCATCAACCTCATTGATGTACCAGGACACGTCCGAAGCCAAAGAGGTTCCGGCCTTCTCGTCCACACGTGTCCAAGAGGCATTGATTGCCTTGGTCACCGCCCGCACCATCTGCTCTGGGTAGTACGATGATGCCTGAGCCACTTGTCCACGACAGTGGACGTGATCAAGGTGACCAGGACACTTCTTCTGCAGTGCCAACCAAACTTCACGGCATGTAGTGGCCACTGTCCAAGACTTCTGAACTGGATGTCCTCGCCACTGCAAACCATATGCACAGCCGTGGAAGTGACACCAGTAAAGTCGCCGACCATGTCGGCGCGCCAATCTCTCAAGCCGTTGAATGGCGTTGGATCTCCAGCCCTTCTTGGCTCCTGTTGGCCATTCCCAACTCACATCGTCTCCAGCCTCTAGCATGGGCTCCACCGCCTGCACCACCTCATCTGCCCTGCGAAGATCTCGGCCTTGACGCTTCTGGAATGCAGCTTCCTCCACCTCATTCCTCATAGTGAGGTTGACCAAGCCTGTCAACCTTGTGCATGGCAAACTGACCCATGCATGGCGTGGCCGCTTCTCCTTGATCATCTGAGACAGGGCTGTGGTCCCGGACTTCTTCTCCAGGTCATAACCACTCTTGAAGTTCACCCTCGTGCAATGGTGTCCAAGCTCCTCCATTGCCGATGTCATTGAGGATGTGGGTGAACGTGCGATCTCAACAAAATCTGTCCCACTCGAGAGCTGTCCAAAGAGCCCTCGAACAGACATCACCATCATAGCACTCAGCATTGCTGAGTTGGCTGCCAGCTTTCGTGCCGTTGAGGGTGGCACTCCATGCTTCTTTCCTCCTCCAGGACCTGGAAGTGGCAATTGCTCCTCCACCAAGTTGCCCTGATGCCGACTGGCGCTATCATCTCGATGGCTGCCTTGAAACTGGATGGCACTTCGGGGTTGACTTGATGGACTTCCATGCTCATCCACTGGAGTCGTAGTGCTCGTAGTGCACGTGGGTGTCGTGGGGCTCTCAACCGAACCCTTCAGCCTTCGCTGGAGACTCTTCAGTGCTGCCCAGATGCCGCCGAGCCCCCGTTGGGAATCACCTTCTCCTCCTCTGACGAGAAGATGTCCACTGGCTCCGTCATCTTCTTCTTGGAAGTCTTCATCCTGCCCTCGGTCTTGACCGGCGTCTTCGGAGGTTCTGGTGCTTCCTCGGCTGCCTTGGCAATGTGGGCTTCCACTGCAGCCTTGAATTCCTCGGGATCGAGGGAGTCCATGCCAGTCTTCTTGAGCAGGTATTCCGCGGCTGCCATGCGGATCAGGTCGTACTGGGCAATCCCTGATTCCTCGCTCTTCTTCTTCGGACTTGCCTCGTTTGGCGCTGAGGATTGTGCTTCCGGCAGCAATGTCTTGCTCTCCACCTGGGCTCCCATCTGCTTGGCATACTCCTGGAAAGTGAGGTTGATTGCCATTGTCTCCGTCAGACCTCTCTGCATCTGGAGGCCCTTCAACTCCATCACCTTGCCCATGACGATCTTCTCCGTGCAGTCGTTCGCTGACATTGACTGCTGCAGCTGATCCAAAGCCAGGCGAACCAGATTCGGATGGGGTCCGGCTGACCTTGTCTCCCCATGGCCCTTGGGCTTGACCTCGTACGTCAGCCTGAGTCCACAGCGAGCGCATGTCGACCAGCTCGCGAACTGGTTCTGCCGGATCTTGCCCGTCTTGTGGCGTGCATTGCATGGCCACTCGGTCAACCGTGGGTCTTGACTGCCACATGGTTGGAGACGGCTGCTTTCCATCACGAAGCCGGAGTTGAAGATCTCTCAACCTTTGAGCCAGATCGCTAGTAGGCATGGAAGGTGAAGTGCAAGATGCTGTGAACATGTAGATGCCCTTGTCGGGTTCATTCAACTGCTCATCAACTGCCGGGGTAGGTGTCATTGTTGCAAACCACATGTGGGGGTTCTCCATGACAGTGGCTGTTTCAACCAAATCCAAAGAAACATGGTGTGTGTGGTGAGCTCCCATCTTCACTGCATACCACGAGGTCTTCTGAGGATTCTGACCTCGATAGATAAAGAGGTCGTTGTCGTAGGCCAGCATGGCCCCGAGCTGCCGCAAGGTCTTGCCTCCGAGCAGTGGTGGAGTCTGGGTTGCATCATGGCCCAAAACGTAAAAGCTCACTGCACCAATCGAAGTCCCTTGGATGTCCGCTCGGCTCAATGCCTGTGCCTGGTGTCCGTTCCCAAACTTGAACACTGGTCTATCATGAACATCAACAGTGTAAATCAAACCAGACTGTTCGAGCAGCTGCTGGAGTGAATCAGCACCTACAGCATTTTCCGATGCACCTGTGTCCACTATGACTCGTGTGCCTTCGGTCACGTCCGACATGAAAATGCCAGGGGTCACGGACAATGAATGAAACTGCACGGCGTTCCCAGAACTCTTACCGGGTGAACGACCAAATGAGCTGCGGGCGAACGATTTGCCACCTCCTTTGGAAAACCTGTCAGGGCAGTCCTTGTAGCTGTGACCTTGCATTCCGCATACGAAGCACGGACCAAAGCTCCTGCCCTTGCCACCTGAATTGCTCTTGCCGCCAAACGACTTGCTTTTGCCCTTGCCCTTACCAATGCCCTTCGTTGCTGAGCCCTTGCCTGTCGCCGACTCTGGCGCGAAATAGCCACGTGCTTGACGCACACGACGAACGGCATCTCGTGCTTCAGCCAAGGTTCGATTGGCCTCACCTGCAAGGGCGTAAGCCTCACGTAGTTGCTGCTCTGCTGGATCCTGACCCTCTTCATGAGGAATGGACTCATCTTCAACGGCCCACTCCCACTCGCCAGCGTCATCCTGCCAGTCTGAGGTCCAGTTCCAGTATGCTTCTTCCTCACCATCTTCCCATGATGAGGGACCTGGATCGTGCTCCCAATCCCATGGCGCTTCGTCGAACTCATCCCAACCAGCATCTTCTTGCTGCCACCAGATCTTGGGCTTGCGGCCCCAATGTTGCGATTCTTCTTCCTCTGCAAACAATGTCCGCAATGCTCGACGAATCTGGAGGAAGCCGGTGCTATTGCCCGTTTGGGTCAATATGTTTTGTTTCTCTGAACTGGTCAGCTTCGCCGCCTTCAACAGGCGATACCCCCTGAGCTCGTCCTCGAAGAAATCAGGCATATAAGCGGGCTGAGCCTGAGGTGTGGATACCACAGGATCAGTGCGCTCACGCTCAACAAACCGCATCCCAGCCATTGGACTCTGTGAAGGCGTTGAAGGTGGTCCTCTTCCAGTGACTTCCTGAATCATGGGAGGTGCCAACAATCCCCGGTCTTCCCGAGCCCTAGTCAGAGCAGATTGTAACTGCACAAACATGTCCTCCTCTCTGACTAGAAGCTTGGGGATTGACTCACCGGGCAACCGCTTCAACATGTGCCATGCATCAAGCCGCTTGAAACTGTCTGCAATGGGCAATGCTTGTAGTGGAGATTTCCTCAACACATCAACAAGGCGTGATAGCCCATCATCAGCTTCATAGTCATCGGGATCTAGGTGCCGAACCACTGCACGTGCCGGTCCAGTCAACCTCGCCCAAATCCGACTTGCTGCTTGCTGCCTCTCTGAGCTCTTCAATGACTTTTCATACCAGCGGCATGCTGTAGCGAATGCTTCAAACTCAACAGGGTCTCCTGACCAGGTCGGGATCTCAGCTCCTTTGTCAAGCACCATGGCGGGAGCCCCCAGGAAGGGGCTCCGCTACCATGAACTTGGTAGCAACTCCAATCAACTTGCTATGGGCCTGCGCCCTCAACCAACAATGTCAACAAGCAATGTCAACACAACCAATGCTATCACCAACCACAGGTGAACAACAATGCACAACCGAAGTGCGTCAGCGATCGTTTTCCGCTCACATGGCTCGAGTCGTCGACGATGCCCTCCCTGACAGGATCAAATGGCCACGGATGAGTCCACATGCTCAACATGCTCAAATGGGTCTGACATGCCTTCTAATCTCACACTATGGATCTCTGATGCTCATCACTCTTAGGTCCACTTTCGGAGTGGCTCTCATCCCCTTTGCGCCCCATAAGAGCGAATGATCCCCCGTGGGTCGTGACCGGTTTCGACGCCCAGCGGCTGGCTTTCAAGTGCAAGAAGAGCTGATTTCGAGAGGTGAAGAGCCTCCAAAGGGACGTGGTTCTCCCGTCCCTAGCTGAGGTTTTTGGGTAGAGAATGGGGTCGTCACGTTGAAATTTCAGCATTCGTTTGCGGGAGGTACTGGGTGAGTTTACCTCGGGGTGTGAGAAACTGCTTAATTACCCATGGTCCTCAATAGTTTGATGGTCTGTCATCCCACTTGTTCTTTCCATTCCAAAACCTGATCTGCAATTGGATGAACCACTGAACAACGTGAGGTTCAAACAAAACATGCACCAGGGCTGACACCCTCCCAAAACAGAGCGAAAAGTAGTTGCTCCTCGGGGTGCTTACTCGGGCCTACACTCAGATTCATCAGAATGATTCTGCTCGTGCTCCAACACTCCCAAACCAATCCCCAAAGACTCTTCTCTTCACGAATTGCGCCCTCTTGGGGAGTCGCGCCCTCTTGCGCCAAGAGTTTACAATCTTAAGACGACAAAAACACACATAGCAAAAAGGGCTTCCCCACTATGAGTCTTGACACCTGGAAGACAGGATCCCCCACCAGGATCCCCTGCTTCGCGCGCTACAAAGATGGACCCCGCTGGCAAGCATTGTGGTCGAGGTCCAAAGTGATGGACCAATGCCTGTCATGACTCAATGAGTGTAAGACTTTGTGGTTAGGACCACTGCACAAAGGTTTTGGACTTCGTGGCCTTCCAGTACTCCGTCACCTCTCCTACTCCCTCACTCGCCGCTGCATCCAAAGCGCTGCTGGCAACTGCGGCACTGCCGCTGCTGCCTCGCCTGAGGTGCCACCTGAGGTGCCAAAGCAGTGGAGGGAAGCACCACAGAATGGAAAGCTGAAGGGAACTCAAAGGTCTCCAAGAATTCCTCGATTCCCTCCATTCCCTGCCTTCCTTTTGATACTTTTCCTTCCTTTTTCGTCGCGATTTGACAGCCGTCCCAGCTGCGACAGCCGCCCCAGCTGCTTCGCCTGAAGAAGGAAGTCCAGTTGCACCAAACCTTGGGAGTCTCGAGCCTCCTGCAACGGCTGGAACCGCCGAACCGCCGACCGGACGGATGGTGGAGCCAAAAACGAGGAGCAATCACTGAGCCAAGAAAAGGCCTGGGCTAATTGGGAACAAGGCAGCTTACTATGGCAGCTATGGCAGCTTAGGCAAACAAGGGCCTCGACCATGCTGTGCGTCCCGTCAAGCTGCCGTCCGAACAACACTCTGCTCCGTCCCAAAGAGACACCCAAACAAGGATGGTTTGGTGGAAGGCCGATGAGAGTGATCTTAGGGATCAGTTTGATCGTGCTCGTTGTGATAGTGGTCCTTATTGCAATCCTTGTAGCAATCGCTCGAATTGTGATTCCCAAACGATGTTTGCACCAAGCTTTGTGCAAGGACCCAGGACACTCCATCACTTCCATCACCACACGCAGGTTCTCCAATATTTCACTGAGACTCTACAGCAAATTCGCTTCAAACATCACGACACCTCTGCCGCCTCTCCCCGCTTTTTGGAGCCAACCATTCCGCCGCAAGTCCCACAGTCCACGCCAGCGGTCCTCCATGGCACGCACGAGGTTCAGATCATCATGGATGGTCAGCAGCTGGCCATCCTGCGAGTGAGACAAGAAGGGCTGGCGAAGACGCGCGACGTAGGACGCCACCTGGGGCCACCTGAAGCCTTTCTCCACACCGTCTCTGTTCTGCTGCCGCGGACAACATCTGCTCCCAACGCATGGACATTTGCCCAGGGGTATGATCGAATCAATGGGTTCCCAGGTTCCCCCCGTCTCGAGAAATATCCAATATGATGGCAACGAGGAATTGCGGAATAGCAACGAGTTGGCCTCCCATGCGAACAGGCCATAAGGCCTAAAGGCCGGAGCCGTCGCCGGTCGGATCGCCAACCTCTGCTGTTGAAGTTTTGGGGGTGCATGAACCTGTGGCTGTAGAAGTCCGAGCGCTCCAACAGTGAGAGGGACATCTCCATCCATCTGTTGTTTTGTTGGTGACCTTTAGTTCCCGATTTTGAAGAGACATGAAGTGCACCACCAGCGAAAGCGCGAGTGGATCCCAGATTTCCACGGTGCTTTCCTGCCGGAAGCATCGACTGTGAAAGGCCGGGAATCACCTTTAACAAATGAATGCAAATGGAGCCCCGGACAAATACGATTGACCCAACTCGTCATTTGCACAGTCCTTCAGTCGGTCGACCACGAAGAAACATCCACCATACCTAAACCATTTGATGTCATGAGAAACAGCTCACGCAATTTCCCCGGCCAGACCAGATTTCCTCCTCATGTCCAATTTTCGTTGGAACTCTTGCTTGGTCTCTTGACGTCAATCGGTCTTTTTCCCAGGGCTCCCAAGCAGTGTGGATTGTCCCCCCAAGCAATGTGGTCACACTAATTAGGGGTTCCCTTCGTTCAAGGCCCCCTTCCATCGCCTGGTCGCGGAAGCGGAGCACCACGCTGCTCGGGTCCACCTGGAGAGGAGGCAAACGGAGGGGAGGAGGCGACCTTCCACCCTCCCCCCGTGTCCAGGGACTCGATTTGGGGCGCACAGACTTTAAAGGGTTGCGAATATATTTCTGGATTTTTTTCG